>JARKIC010000564.1:0-239378 GCA_029378375.1 Mycena olivaceomarginata | reverse complement strand
ATTCCGTCGTCCTAGTCTCTTGTTACAGACCAGAAACGGATGACGATCAAGATATGTATCCGTATATGGTCTGTTAGCAATCACGACCCCATCAGGGAGACACAGACTATTTTTCGAACACCGTGCTGCGGCGTGTACACCTTGATAATAAATCCAGAAATATTTGAGGACATAGAAAACTCGGAAAGAGTGGAGGCTCTCCCTTACAGCTAAGTAAGTAGCCCATCCAGTGCCCACGATGATATGTGATCAACTTGCGGAGGCAAATTTTTGATCAATTTCAGGTTGATCTCATATTGAGATATTGGCTGTTATATTTTCTGATTTATTCAGGTCCCCACTGGCTGTGGTATGAAGGAAGGAACGGCTGGCGGCACAGCCACCATATTGCGTAATCAGTCGATGTCTTCCTGAGAGGGGCGTGAACCCATGGAGAATTGTCATCCACTGTCAACGGAATTGCCGCATATAGCATCTGCCTCCAGATCCGAAGATGTGGCAATGACCTTCCGAACGGCAAACTCCGAGTCATCTTCATGTCTCTCCAGCCGAGTAACACAGACTGTAATGCGACGGCTGAAACCATCCACGGCTGGGCCATCTCAGCAACCCCAAGCAACCTGGACCCGCGGCTAAGTCGGTACTGTGAAAGTCGAGGTCGCACACGCAGGTGAGTCGCGGAAAGGTATATTCGGGGCGCAGGGAACTGGCGCGGGGGAATACAAGGGACTACTAAAACAAGGTACTACCTAAGGAATATAAAGGCGGACCGAGACGACGGATAGGGGGGGGTTGGCAAGGTGAGTCCGACAGTGCGGCGTGTAGCAATCCCATTTCCAACAGGTACGTGCTCTCAACCGTGCGCAAAACAGTGGCAATTTCCGCGTCTTCAAGAGATAGAAGTCGAGCGTGAACCGGACTAGAATTAGGCGGCTTTACCGAGTGGAGCTGAACTCTGCTTTGAAATTGAAAGCGTCGATCGTTTTCGGTTTAGCTGTAATTATCCAAGATTGTCATAGATTGGCACGGCGCCCGTGGGTATATTACGCACGGTTTGATGCCCTAACCCTGACTGGTGGCGTCCGACTGGACGAGATTGGAGCTGGGCATTCAGGGACAGGACAAGTCCCTGAGATGAGGTGAGCACCAGCCTAGAATTAGAGGTGGACCCTGACTGTAAGATAATTACCTGAAACCAAGAAGAGACAGGTGGAACAAAGTTCAATTACAACGGGGAGACTGGCTTGCAACGTGCGCAGGGTGAATTCAACCCGGGGGAATCAACTTTTGCCCGGTGTATAACAAGCGAAGAAATGACATCCCAGCTCCGTACTGATCTTTCTTTATCCACCCCAATGTTGGTCTCGCTGCGCGCGAGGTCCGAGTCGTTGTCCCTAGACCCGCGAATCTAGTACGTGGCCGTCAGCGAGGTGGACCAAGGTATTGACATTGACGAAAACCTCCTATCAGCCCGCGAGTCATCTTGGGACTCATAATCCCTGGGCTCGGGCTCAATACAGCTCTCCTTGCTCTCTTCGGATACGCCACATGGAATGTAGTGTCGCGACGACACCTAAACCGGGTGAGTTTCCGTTTGCTCACATACGCTTTGGTCGCGCAGTACGTGGATCTTCGCGATCACGTATACACGACTGACCATGTTAGTCTCGTCTTTGGTGTTTTATTTGTCATATCCAACTTTGCGGGGTACCAGGACTGGCGATGTTCTCTCGTGGCTTTTCTCACCGGTGTGCGTCTTTTCGTCTATGTACATTTCGGCACCTGAAGGTCGTCCGCCAACAGTCAAGCCTTATGTTTTCTTCGTGCATCTTCTTCTGCATAGGGCTCAACGTCCCGTGAGCCCATCGGCGCTCCATAATTTAAGCTCTGAACATTGCTAGACTGGTGGTTGTGTGCAAGATCAACGGCCAAGCGATGGAAAAATACTACGTTGCCGGGACCACCCTCATTTCCCTCATCTGCATGGGAATCCCATATGCATCCGGCAATCTAGGGGCATGTTACAATTCCCACCGAAGTATGCGTATAGATTCTTACCTCTCTCATGCAGATGGGACCCTGTGAGCAAGAGCTGTTATTTTAATAACGCGGATCTGGCGGCCCGCTCTCGCGGGCTCTTGGGCACACAGATCTCTTGGATCATCATGGCGGTAGGGGAGCTTGGCGCTTTCCTAATCATTGTCGGGTACCTCGTTATGCATGAGGTGAGACTTTGATTACACGCATTCTGTGTGGCGACAACACAACGACAGCTGCACTTGCTGTGGCGCCCTGCGCACACTTACTCCTCCGAGGGGGCCGGCTCGACAATCCTGAAGTTCCGAAATATCATCCTGCGCATCGGTGAGCCAACAAAAAGAACGAAAAAATAATTGAGAGGGCTAACAAACGGGTGTATAGGCCTTTACCCCCTGACATCGTGTCTGCTTATCATCACTACTGTCGGGATCGGCTTGTACGAGTCCCGGGAGCAAAAAATGGAGGGCTTCAAAATGACGAAGCTCGTATGTGTGCTACTCCTTTTAACCTCCGATTCACCGTTTAAATCATCGACATACGCAGGACACAATATTAATACTCGTTTGTATGTTCGCTTTAATGAGCTTTGCAACACTACATTGATCCACTGTCAACTTCGCGCAGCCATCGCCAACTCCGCCGGACGCCCGCTCATCTATAGCCTGCTTGCTGCCACTGATCCGGTGCGTCTCTTTCCGTCTTTTGTCTTTCGCACTTCTTCCTTTCCCCACTTCCATATTATTTCGTTTGCCGTGGTCTTTACTTGTGTAATCCCACGCCGCCGCTCACTGACATCATCGTCCAGTCATTCATCCGCGCGTTACAAGCCTTGCGCCACCCCGACACTGAGACCGAAACGCAGTCGTGCCGCCGCAGCGGCTGCTTTTCCACCATCGTTGAAATACCGCCTCAGACCTCGTTTGACGACGGTGAATCTCTCGATAACGACCATGTACCACATGAATGCATGCGAGGGCATGAGAGTTCCGCCACACCAAATAGCGACTTGGAGGTAGGCAAGAGGTGGCGGTTTTACTTCAGACACAGTAAACCGGCATCGAATTTGCCGGCGGCTGGCGTCGTGTCCCATATTTGATCTGACTTGCAAACATACCTACCTAGCGTTATAGCCTGACTAATATTGTTCCCGCTTTAATTTGACGCCATCGGCCTGTGTGGATCAGAAGTTTGAATCCGCTGGGAGAGAATTCTACGAGAGAATTCTCGACTCTGGTGCAGTGTCCTGAGTTCCTTTTTTGGACCATGGACTGGTTCATTAGGCCAATGTGTTCACATGGCAATACTCGTCCACCGTTTGGCTGCACATTTAGTCCGGAACTTTTCCTGCACCACTGCTCAAGAACTATTTGCTTTGAGTGGGTTTGGGATGGTTGAAGTTGTTGGAAATACAAGCTTGACCCACACGTACTTCTGATCATTTGAATATTGCTATTTCACCATTATTGGTGCGCCATAGTCTATTTCAACTTCTGACTCCCATATTTCATATTTCATATTCCACATACATGTGATATCTTCATTGTCTATAAAGCTAGGATACTTGTTGTAGATACCCCACTGGTTTGTAAACTCTTGGATTCTCTTTGTGTCCTCCTTGCCTGGAAGTCCTCCCCTGAGCCAAATTCTACAGAAGTAGCCAGACCACCGTTACTGGGATTTCTTTTCTCCGGCAAGGTTCAAGTGTTTCCAAAATTGAATTGTGCTGAACTTTGACTGTGAACATCAAGAAAAACGGCTTAAGGCTTAAGCCTGGGGTGGCTTAACGTGCTTTAACCCAAACTGGGTAATTGGACAGCCACCACCGTAATCACGTCCATGGAATCAACTCTTTTGGAACTCGACTTGCTCTACATACCACCTCCAATATGCTCGCCGCTGTGCTCGTTGCCAATGCGTCAATGACCCTTCCCGTTGCGTCAATGGCCCTTCCCGCCTATCCCCTGGCTTTCTTCTCATCCTTTGGACACGTTCAAAACAATAGCGAACCCGAACAGTTGGTGCGGTTATCGCAAAAATTCCGGTAGAAAGGCAAAAGCAGTTGAACCAGCCCTGTTGACGTGTACGCAAAATGCAGTGCCTCGGCATGTTTTGTTAGGGGCTGCTGCCAGCTCCTCTACTGCTCCAAGTGCTGTCTGGCCTGCCATAAACAATATGGGTGGCACCTCTGCTACCAATTTTTTTGCTCCTCAAGTTTCACAGCAATTGCAAGTTATTGGGCAGCCAGGGGAGCGGCAATTATTATTGATTTAATGTTGAACTCAAGTCAGTACAATCTTCAGCCCAGCATTCAACTGCACCAGTGCAGCCGCCTTCAATTAGCACTGTTATTTCTGAGTTGAACAAAGATCTCACCACTGTTGCACTCAACAATCCTTCCAACAGTACCGAGTGCATCTTTGATGAGACTTTAGGAGATGAGGAGGACGAGGGAGACAATATGTTGGTGTTCACAGAATTGTCTCCCTCATCCTCCTCGAGGCCAAGACTCTTTCTGAAAACCACCAATGGCTCAAAACCACATTGGCACAGATTGTGAATGATACCACCGGCCGACTAAAAATGCCGTGTTGTTACAAGGATGGGCACTTCTGGGTGTGACCCCAAGACCCTGTCTTTGTACTCAAACACGCCGCCATTGGTGGCTTCTCTCCAAACAAGCTCTATCTTCTACATCTGGTTGCCACATTATTTGCCTGGCCACCCAGATTCTTTCAACTGTGAATGTGGAGTGAAGTTGATTCTGCATGGTAAGTCTTTTTCTGCTTGTTTTAAACCCCATTAATCCTTTGCTAGGATACAACAATAACCCTATTGCTCATTGTGTCAGCATGTTGGCAGGTCAAGACTATTTCCTGCTCACTAATCACTTCCTGTGCCCTCTATGTCGTGTAAATGATAAGGGCTGTGGCAAACACTACCAGGGCAGCGACCCTTGGATTATCTGTCAGCTGCCTGAGTTTGTGCAACAAGCATTTCCTGGTATGATCCTTACCGTGTGCAGAACCCGCCAATCTCACTTTTAATAGTCTGTCTTAGTGCACATGATGGTCTTGACATGTCTGCATTGGATGTGATGTAAGCAACCTTTGCTGGTCACTTTGGCGCTGACCCATTCTCAAAAATGGTGCACAAGCTCAAAATTCTCCATCACGATCGTCTTGAGACTATGTACTATTGCACCACCATGCATTTTGGTCTTTGTGGCCTCGAACAGGTTCCCTCTTTCTCAAAATTCGAAGATCCCTTGGGCTATACTGGATACGTGCCATCCAGGCAATGCTTCAAGTCCATGTTTACGGCTTGGTTTTCAATTCATCGCAGTCTCATCGACCGTGTTATGTTGTCACTGTTGGTGACCATCATCGAAGCTGACCACGTGTACAAGGTACGCTCAGCTCTCCTTTATCTACATCCACTGACAAGCTACAGATTATTGATCATCAATCTTGCTTGCCTGGTGGTGAACCAATCAACACAGCAATTTATTCAATTGAGAATTCCGATGAAGAAGTTTGAGCCTACACATGCTCACCCAGAGCTTCTCACCACTGCACAAAGTCTACGAACGAATGCAGGCCAGGCTTCAACACCATGGTGATCCCCCAACTTAATTGCTTTACATGGATAATCCCAAAGGTAAGACCTATTTATATTGTATGTCTTCATACTGATATATTTGCAGCCAAATGGAAGTTCCACAAGAGTGTTAATGCTTCACTGTGTGAGAATGTCCAGCATATTGTTCTTGACCCTTTTAGCAGCCTTCTGCTGTGAGGTCTCCGAGCGTGCTACACACCACTCGTTGCCTCATGGCCCCTGCGGACCATCTGTACAATGATGGAATGAGCTTGGATGTACGCGACAGATCTTCCTAAATGGGATTCTACATTACCGGAAGCAGCTTCTGAGTGAGACCAATGCTCTCCTCACCATCTGGACTCTCCTAAACCACTTGTACTCACCCTGTGCCGTTGCCAGCAGGAGCCAACTGTTCCCATACTGTCTGGACTCCCGGAGCATCACGCATGTGCAACTGACCTACAAGACCAACACTCTCTTCACGACTTGAATCATTGTCTCCACTGGTCGGTCCCATTTTGCACCATCACCAGAAGGATACGACTGTTCTCCCAGAGTGTATAGACATCCCATGACACGACACACGTGGATGACCCTTCCCTAGGAGCACCAAAGGTGATCTCTTGCACCAGGCAGACGTAGCCTGTGCCTGATAGCAATCTACTGGACGAGGCAGAGGTTATCCCAACCACTGCCTTTGCCCCACTTCACACGCATCAACTAGTCGAGGGAGACCACTCGTCTCTTGTCTCTCCTTGCTGTTCAAGCACCTTCTGAAGCAACCATCCGGCTGTGCCTAAAGCTCCAAATATATCCCGAGGTTGTCTGGCCTCACTACACTTCGTGCTCAGCCACAGACAATTGGTCTCCTCACCAAAGACACCTCGCCTCCTGCCGTATATGCACCCCAAAATGCCTCATGATGTCCCCTGCCCCCTGGAAACACCTGTGACCTGCATGGTACCTCTGTAAATGTGGGAAGTTGTCGAGGAGGTATAAAAGGAAGCAGATTTAGTAGGAGTAGTTAGTACTTCCAGCCTGCAGAAGTAGCTTCCAAGGTATCCTCCACACTCACTGTACAAGTCTCACTCAATCTAAGGGGTACTCCCAGCCTTCCCCGATCTCGTACCTCGTCCTGTGCACTCTCCTCCTCACCCCCATGGCCGGAGGGAGGCCACATCTCCTACATTCACTTGTTTATCAGTGTCTCACCTCCCACACCTCCATCAGCAGGGTCCCTCCTCACCGGACCTAGTGTCACCTACCCAGGCTTCCTTGATTAGGATAACCATTTTTGTGAGCATCACTCCGTAGAAGACAGCCCCGAAGAGAAGCCACCACATCCAGGCCGCCGTCTGTACCCGTCAGGACCAGTCTCGCTCGCTGTCTGAACGACGTCAGTGTCATCGTCTGTGCAACACTCATCGCACCTCCAGTGCTGGTTCTAAGGGGAAGAGCACACAAGGAAAGCAGACAGGGTAACACATTAGGGTTCTGGTACACTCATACAGGGAACTAGGTTTAGTAAATTCATATTCTCTACATTGTTTTAGCTGACGACAGGTCCGCCACACTTGTCCACACCTAGGAGATGAACAGTCTCCACAAATTACCGTTCACACATATACACACATACACACATATATATACATACACACCTCACACACAAAGCGGATTCACGCACCGACCTTCCTCTCTATCATTCAACTATACTTTCCCCTTTAGAGGACAAACACAGTCAAATTCAAATCACATATCTTTCCATAGCAACACCGTGGTCCTTATCACAGCACAAACTCGTTGCATACAGCTTTTTCTCTTTTCATTCTGGTGGTCCAGGGAATGTTATATAGCAGTCATGGCGATGTTCAGGAGCAGAAGAGCACAACCCTGCAGGTGGCTTTGAAAGCCGCATGCGGCTGTGGTGCAACCTGTCTATTATCCTTGTGCTTTACCATGTTTTCGACCGGCAGATTCTATCCACTGTGGGCATATTCAATCACACCCTGAGTAGGCGCATAATCACGTTCATGTGGAGCTGTGGAGCATAGAAAAAGAGGCAGACATGGCATGTCAGGTTTGGGGCATCTTTCGTGCGCAATCTTGTCGTTTTTTCTCGATTATTTCGTGGTATATCGCTAAAATGGGTCAATTTTCGATTCTCGTATCTGAGGATGGGCAGTGTTGCTGGAGATGACTCGCTGACTCACTATGAGCATCGCCCCTCACCTGTGGAGCCTCTTTGGCTGTACACAATAGGCTAAGCTGCATCCGAGCCAGGCTGCAGATGGTGGACCCACACAACTACACACCCACGTGTTTGTGCCCAGTGATACACTGTCCGTGTTGTGCCCACATGTGCATGCACTTGATCCATAGAAGCCTGCAGCCCTGCCCACGCTGCCTGGTATGGCACTCAGTGCTTGGAGGATGCACCCACACATTCCATGCACAGCACGTGGCCCCAGCGCAGTGGTGTGTCACTGGGTCGGTTCAGATATGCTAAGTTCATGCCTAGTTATGCTGATGCAGAGGCAGTAATAGTGCGCTGATGGCCCAGTACCAATTACAGCTGAATCCAATATTCTAGGCCATTTCAATTTGCACAGAGGTGGAGCCGGAGAATCCTGGTTGTATTGAAAATGTCAGTGCAATGTCATAAACCCTGACAGCACCCTTTGCAAGCTGCCGTTGGCTGCTGCACATGCACACAATAACCAGCTTTCACACACTGACACAGCTTTGTGAGCTCATCGTCGAGGACAATGTCCAGAGCAATTGATGGTTGTGTACCCAATGCGGATATTGGCATCACAGTGTGAGCTCATCGTGGGTAATATGCCTGCCAGCACACTGTCTGACTGCAAAAAGTCAGTGTTCTAATGCAATGGATCACCCTCCTTCTAATGAGAGCCAACAATGGATTGCTCTAACTCTCTGATGAGAAGGGGCTATGTATTGTTCATGGGGGAACCGGCGGGTCAAAAAGTTTTTTTCAACCTTGAGCGGACCCCCCTGCCCCTCTCCTTCCATATAGGGAAGGAGCTTCCCACCCCTAGTCCCGGGCATCGTTCCCCCAGGATCTGGTGCAGACATAGGCACAGCCTGACCATGTGCTGTAAGCCAAACTCCATGAACGTAGTCAAACCCTTCGACTACGATGTCTGCCTACGACCGTAGTCAGACGTAAGTCAGAGGTAGTCTGAGCTCTGTGCGCCTCAACACAGTGTATCAGTGGGATGATGGTGATAGCGATAAGATCACATTTGATTAGATTGTGAGCCACCAACCGGTAACAAGTAGAATACTGGGCAGCTGAAGGTTGAACATTGCTATGCACATTAAATGTTGTGTTCCTGTGACCAGAATCAGAGTACATGTTCAATTCATGATGTGCAACACAACATGTAAATAATTTTTGACAATAAATACCGTCATGAGATGAAGAAGCCAGTCACCAGAGCAGTCAAGCAGACCAAGAGTGTCCGAGGCATAGGAGGGTCAGGTCGGGTCCGACCCAACCCAACCCGACTCTCTGGGGCAGTGCTGGGCGGTGCAGATAAGATCAATCAGATAACAATGACAGTGCCCATCAGATGGCAGCCCTTTTGTCTGGCTGTAGCCTGTCAGTCATTGCTGCACCACACCGCTGTTGTCCTGCTGATTGTGATCACTAATACATCAGCCTTTTGTCTCTTCAATGTCCCCAGATGCTCTCTACTTATTGTTCTCCCCTGTTTATAAGATTTTGTTATCCTGTGTCGGCACACAATCCGCACCATTGTACCGATGGACTTTCAACATATCTGTCACATAGGTGGACTCAGGACTTCGCTGCCTTGAGTCGATCTCCGTCATTCTGTGGTATAAACTGACCGAGAATGTATATAGAAGCCCCAGTATGAGAGATTCTATCTTTCCGGGCATGATTTACCTCATTGGGAGGTTGGAGGAAGCTTTTCTGGAGGGTGACAAGCAGCTCGTAGCGGCACCAGTTTGTTGGCATCAATGCATTACTGTGGTGCCAAGATCAAACTACCTGAGCCGCAACTGCGAGTCGGGTCGGGCCGCCACAGCATTGGTCAGCGGGTCGGGTCGGACCCGACCCAGACCCGACCCGACTCTTCCACATCAGCCTTTTGACAAATAACTTGTGGCTTGTTTGACCTTGTCCGCTTGTGGACAAGCTCACAAGGTCAAAGTGTCGAGAATTCCCTGCTAATGAGAAAAGATCAAGCTCTCCAAAATATCTGCAGCACCGTTCCTTCACATTCTAAAAGGTTTGCCATACTCAGAAATGATCACCGATTTTTATTTCCCAAAAAAAGATGGTGCCGTTGAGAGTCGAACTAGGGACCTTGTGAGATTTCAGACTTGGTTTGTGGGCTTGTCAGCTTGAGAGCTTTTTCGAGCTTTTTCGAGCTTGTTTGGCCTTGTACAAGCTCACAAGCTATCTGTCAAAAGTCTAATGCATGGATCCGACGATCTGAGCAGACCGGCGCAAAGTGGCGCAACAAGCGCAGAGTGACACAACATAGGTGCAGTAAGGCTCCAACGGTTTTGGTTTATAAACAGTTTTAAACCAATAAGGGTTTTTATTTTCATTTAGTTTACGGGGGGTCGTAAACCATAAACAGATGAAAACTAAATACTTTAAACCTTTTCCGTCTACAGCACCTGTAATTTGCATACACAGTGTGAGGCCTTATCTGCCGAGCTTGATCCGTGATGTTCAGCTAGATGACGAGCTGTGATTGGAGGTCGGCAACGTCGGCAACCCTGCCCGAGATAGGTGATGTCCGATTGATATTGCCGGATTGGGACGCGTTTTGACCTCTTCTGCTCTGTTGCTCAATACACTGTCCTGACGCATCAAAATGCTGTTAATTGATGTCCAACCAATACCTGACCTCAAAACAGCTTTCTGGAGTCCTGGATCTTATGCTTTACCTTTTTATAGCAAATATTACGGTTTATAAACTGTTTGAACTGTTTATAAACCTTTTTCTTAGGGTTTGATTTAGTTTACGGCTGACCGTAAACCTAAACTAAACAGTTGGAGCCTTAAGGTCAGGGTGGCGCTCAGGTTGTGAATGGGAAGCCAGTGCAAGAGACTAGGGTATCGCATGAACGGCGCAGAACAAGCGCAGAAAATATTGAAGTTGACGTTGAACTGACGCAGTCCAGTCACATTGACATTGAACTGACGTTGATTGACGCTCCACCGAGTTTTCTTGCAAGTTTTTCGTCCACGGCCGGAAATAGCTGCATATGTTATCATCCTAAACAACGGATCTCCTACAGCTGTCGATACCCCTGCGATGTGGGAGGTCAGAAACAGCGGTGAAGGCGGGTTCAACCACTGACACAAAATTAAACTGACACAGACTGATGCTGCATGCGTCAAACGTCAGTGCTGCCTCAAAATCTCCTTGTCCGTTTCCCGGTTTGCGTGGTGTTCGTTGATCATCAGGTGTTATGTTCATTTAATCCACAACACTCATATTTCCAGC
This sequence comes from Mycena olivaceomarginata, assembly GCA_029378375.1. Lineage (NCBI taxonomy): Eukaryota > Fungi > Basidiomycota > Agaricomycetes > Agaricales > Mycenaceae > Mycena > Mycena olivaceomarginata. Next base: position 228,225 of record JARKIC010000564.1, on the reverse strand, counting down.
GGTTGTTCTATATTGTGGCTCAGGGGATTACCTTCCAGACCTCCCATGCTCGTGAAATCTAGCAGTTTGGCGTACTTTACCGCGGCTGGCCCCTATTCCACAAGAATTCCCCCGCTCCTCAAATAACTGTACTGGTTCTGAATCATTACTATCTTGTTCCCATGATGGGGGATTGAACGACCATCTGTCAACCTGAAATAGGGCTGAAGTGGTATCTTAGGCAGCGGCCTCTCTCGCCTCCTGCACCCACCACTCTTTCCCTCAGTCAGTTTTCGCTCCCATTCGCTTCCGTGGACCTAGGCCGTCACTGGCTCCCAGGCTACAATAGGCTACAATACAAAACGACTCTGTTTATTGTCCTCTTTGCATTCCTCCAGAAATCTCGATGCTTGGATGGAACCCGAGCCGTTCGCTCTACATAGCCGTTACTGTGCTCCAAACCCTTGCCGATAGCACGGAAACCCCCAAAAGGCCCGCAGCCACCGCACAACTGCCAAGCGCGTCGATAACAGCACCTCCTACCCTCGACAAGCGGGCTCAATTCGTCAACCAGAAATTCACCTTCTATGACGGTGGCCTGTATGTCCATCCTCGTATTTTTCACCTCCCTGAATCCGGTTCCCCCGCTGCCTTCAGAAATGCCTGCGGCAGCTTCACCCAGCCCAGTGATTTCGTGCGACACTTCTACTCTTGTACATTTGCGCCGAGCTTAACCCTTATTGATAGGGTGTTGCGATGAGAACCGATGTAAATCGACTTGTCTCGATCAAGGTTGAGGCTAGGCTAACCGTTCATTGTCAGCAATTCGGTGATGGATCCAGCTGTGGCAAACAGATAACGATTACAGCCAACGAATCGACGACTACTGCTACTTGCACTGACGTGGTACATTTCCTTCACTCCTTTGGAATTATAATATGGATTAATTGCGCGCAGTGCGCGGGCTGCTCCAGCTCTGAGCTTGACTTTACAAGGGGTCTCTTCGAGTTCTTCACCGGTGGTAACCTTGAAGTTGCTCTCATCGGTTCTTGGTCGTTTCTCGATGTCAGTGGGGGCGGAAACAACAGTGTTATATCAAAGTCCAGCGGCGCTTCGACCGATCTTGCTTCTCAAACTGCAAATCCAATTCAGAAAACACCCAGGTAGTGTGGATAATAATGTCCCAAGGACCACCATCTCACGGAAACAACAGTGTCATATCAAGGTCCAGCGGCGCTTCTGCCGATCTTGCTTCTCAAACTGCAAATCCAATTCAGAAAACACCCAGGTAGTGTGGATAATAACGTCTCAAGGACCACCATTTCACGGAAACGACAGTGTTATATCAAAGTCCAGCGGCGCTTCAACCGATCTTGCTTCTCAAACTGCAAATCCAATTCAGAAAACACCCAGGTAGTGTGGATAATAACATCCCAAAGACCACCACCTCACGGAAACGACAGTGTTATATCAAAGTCCAGCGGCGCTTCGGCCGATCTTGCTTCTCAAACTGATCTTGCTTCAAGTTCTCAAACCGATCTTGCTTCTCAAACTGCAAATCCAATTCAGAAACCACCCAGGTAGTGTGGATAATAACGTCCCAAGGATCATCATCTCACAGCGCTCCGCAGAAACGCAGCCCGGACCGCGGTGATCGCAGGCTCTGTCAGTGTGTCCGTCGGGCTGCTGGCGGCGGTTGTAATTCTCTTTTTATGTGTGAGAAGACGCCGCCAACAGATCGCTCAGCGCATGCTCCCCGAGCAATTTACCAACACGGAGGAGCATGTATCACAGGATGGCCTGCGGCTGAAAACTGGCAGCTTGCTGACACAACCCGTGCCAGTTGTCGCAGAGAACGATATCGATGTATTACCCCATACCAACGTGGAGGATGGCGAAGGAACAGTGTCTCTCCGATTGCGCCGCATGGAGGCGCAGATGGAGACCCTGTTAACCATGGGATTTCCGGAAGGCTCACCGCCTAGCTATGCAGGGTGATATTGCACTGCCAACCCGGGTGATAGCGTTGGGAGGAACAGCAGTTGAATGTTGCAGACATCGCGGGGTGTGTCAGACTCACAATTATTTTAATTGTATTGGAACTTTTCAATCAAATTTCGGACGAACACAGTCAAATTTGAATCACATACCTTTCGATAGCGACACTGTGGTCCTTATCACACTGTCTGGTCTGTCCTTCTGGCATCTGTGCATGTCCCATCCGCTTTGCCTGCCTCATCTGTCTTGACTTCATCCCATCTGGAACTTCCATCCGCTTGTGCTGGCATGTGCTATGTGACCAGGCCTGGGATCATTGTAGATACAGTTACAAACCGCGAAGCAAAATGTGACACGGAAGCGAAACACTAACAAACAAGTCTAACGACCCCCAATGACGATTGTTCTGAATGTACCCCCCATTTTCGGGCATGTCAAATCTGATGGAACATACCCTAGAGCTTCAATCCCATTCCACATCACAGGAAAATCCAAATTACGGCCAATTTCGGAATATTTGAGACTTGCCAGTACACTCTGGGTTCATACACTGGATGTGGGACTCGTAATGCCAAGAAGTGGAGATTTATACAGCACCGTATGATACTAGTTTATATTCTACTAAATATCTATAAATTCAGTCGATTCGGCTTGGTTCTTTTGTGTTGTGGGCGCTGTCCCCCAGCTGCCGGCTCTTCAGCCTTTCTCTTGTGACCAGTGCTTGTCAGATTGCTTTCCTTCTTCTCAGAGCCATTGTCTGGCTCCTCCGAGACAATCTGTGGTGGATTGCCATCAAAGACATCCAAAATCTCCTCCAGAAGCCTTCCTTGCTCGAACTTGACCGAACATCGTCCAACTCCCTGTCTGATTCTTCATCGTCATCCGACATTAGATTTCCCACACTTTGAAGAGGTCCCCTACCCCCACCCCACCCTCTACCTCTGCCGCACCCTGGTCCAATCCCTCTTTGTCCATGTCCACCCCCTCACCCTCGTCCCTGTCCATGGCAGGCAGACTTTTCTCTATCCCTTTGTATGGGCAACCTTAAGCTTGGTGCAGGGTGCGGAAACTAGCAGGGGAATCCGAAGAGAAGAAAGGATGAGGATTCCTACGCTAGGTGAAACCTTATATACTAATCAGTAACTACCCAGTAGCACGTGTCCGGAGGTATCTACAGTGATCCCAGGCCTGATCACATAGCACATGCCAGCGAGAGCGGACAGATGTCCCGGATGGTTGGGTGGACAAATGGACGGGTGCAGGAGTATCTGGAGCGGTGGCCAGAAAACTGTCTGGAGCATCGGACAGAAAAGTGTCCTGAGCGGATCTGGCCGGAAGGGCAAAAGTGGCCGGAGAAGCAGCTGGAAAACCGGCTGGAGTGGGGGTTCCCCTGACACCCTTTGATCTTGTTGTTCCCACAACTCATTCAAAACATTCTGATTGAAAAATCGCAATCTCCCTGGTGGCTTCTGACAGTCGCCGTGCTTATTTCTTGCAGACTCGGTGTTTTGGAGCTTGCGGATATGAACTTGTTGGATTGTAACTCATGTATTTGCCCTGTCAAGATGATATGTAGCATCCTGTAGAAGCACAACTGCCTGGGAAGGACTCATGGGAGGGTCAGCTACCATCGCTCTGGCATGCTCGAGAACATTGTGCCGTGTGGATGTATTTGGTGTCAAAGGAGGTGGATGTGGGGCTGGGGGATCTGGAGAATCATCTGCTGTTATTGCGTCTTTGTTCACGTAATAATCAGCCATGAATGGGAGAGCTTTGTCATTGAAAGGGTAGATCCCTGTCATCTTGAAGCCACGAACAATTTTTGTACGTGTAAATGCCGCTGCTCATGCCTCTGGTAACAAACTGATAATGTGTCATTGAACAAATCAATTTTGACATGTTTCAAGTACAAACTGAGCAAAATCCTGTTTTGTTAGTCGTACACCTGCACTTGTTTCCTGGTTAGCAGCATCCCTGTATGCTTTCTGATATGGTTTGAAACAAGATATGTCAAGAGGCTGAGATGTTCTGGTGGTCTTGGGAGGAAGACCGATGCAGAGAATTTGGTTGTTCAAACATACTTCAATGAAAGGATAATTCACGTGAGTCTCGTGGCTGTTGAAAACGAGCACGCACCATTCTCCATTAGCTCTGAAAAATAAATGATAAACCGGAAGTACAATCAGAAGGAGACATGTACTTGGCCTCCATATATGGATTAAAAAGTTTCTTTGACCCAGGCAACACTTAGCTCGGTATCTATCCAGCCATTCAGAGAAGCAGAAATCCATGCATTTTCGAGCTTTGAGTCTTTTACCCAAGCATACGATGGCCTCTGGCCTTTCATTATGATCCATGGAGGAATCACGGTCCTGTCAGCGCAAATACAGTCCAATACAGTCACTAGCTCATGGTTTCCATCTGAAAACGAAATCCAAGCACGAAAAGAGGAAGAAATGTGAATGTACAAATCTCTTACCCTGTGGAATACTGTAGCATTTTATTCAGTTTGTATGTCACGTATCACAGGGCTTCAAAAATACGAAAATTTTGTACATGTCACAGGTCACTGGGGTCGACGAAAACTGCTAGAAATTAGAATGTCACGAAATTGCTGAAAATGACCCAAAAAATCGCCGGTGGCATTCACATGAGCTGCTATTGTTGACAGCTTTGGTGTTCAATTCAAGTACGATTTCAGCAGTTTGGACAATTCTAAGCTTTTTAAATTTTTACAGTGTATCCACTCTTGTTGCTATTTAGAATTTTCCTGGCGCCTTGCGATGAAAGTATGAGGATTTCGGGGATGTCACGGTCTCCTGAGGCCAAGTACGAAAACTGACTTTTGTACTTTTGGGTCACAGGTCACAGGCCGGTACAAACTGAATAAAATGTTACAGTAGTGGGGTGGCCTTGCCTTCCCAAATTACGTGGCAGTTCAGGACACTGAAACACCACAATGTGCTCTCGTGAGGAGACCCCAATCATGAACCCCTTCTCATCACAATTATACAGATTTTCCCGGCAGATGTTATATGGAGGAGCATATGCATGTGCCAGCTAGTGGTTTATGAATATGCAAAATATGCAAGGCAGAGGCTGAATAACACACATTCTTGTAAAGTTCGGTCATGAGTGAAGGATTGTGTTCGGCTTGGTTTTGAGCCACATCCTTCTGTTTGCTCAATGCAGTACCCACATCACAATGTCTGCGGAGGAATCAACTGAACCAACTCTTGCCCAAATGGGAGGACACTTCTCCCCCAGCTGCCTCCACCTCTGCCTGAAGAAGAGCATCAGCCCACCTGATGACAAGACTATGATGCATGTGCAAGCCCCATACATCAAGCTCCTTCAGCCAGGCTACAACTTCATCTTCTTTGGCCTTCAAGAGAGCCTGGTCCTTCTCGTGTGCAAGTCAACAATTCTTTCGGCTGTGTTCTCGATGCCACAGAGTGGCCCTGGGAACACTGTTCCTCTGTTTGGCCTCTGAGTAGCTCGCTTTTCCAGCCTTCACTGAATCCACGTGTCATGAATCACCCTGACTCAGCATCGCAGATATCCTTTTTTGGATTCTACTACATTCCTTTTTGGGAATAGCCCATCTTTGATCGGGTTCTTCCCTGGCCCACAACACTCATTTGACTCTACTGGAGAGCTCGAGATGGCAGACAACAATATACGACCTGAACATCCCTTGGACCTTTATTCGGAATCCATGCAAACATGGATTCCTCACCACTTTACCACCTGGGTTCTTATCACAGTAACCCAGGACTCTATACAATGGATAATTCTATTCAGAAACCCCAGTTGCAGACAGAAACCCGCTTCTTATTCGGAAGCCCAGTGTTTATTGAACTTTTGGGGGGTTTCTCCGTGATCCGGGTCCCCGGCCGAACAAACATGTTCATTCAAGACCTTGTCCTGAGTGTGCGTAAATGGTCTTGCACTCTTCGCTTTGTTCCGTGGCCCCATCGGCAGAGCTGGGTTTATGTTTGTGGCTTGGCACCAATCGGGAGGCCCACAAACTCTGCTGGCAGTGCTCTGGAACGGACTTTCATTGCTGTTCATTTCCTCTGCCTGCTGGCAAGCCTGGCATGGCTTGGTTCTTCTTGCCTCTGGAGTCACAAGTGACCGTGTAGGGTCTCCGAACACAGGGGAGTGAATGACACTGATTGTGGATCAACTCAAGTTTTTGGCCGCGGTTCGGCTTGGCTTCTGTCGGAGCAGTTTCCCAGTGGCCCAGATTACCAGCACATATTTTGCCGCTGACCCTCCAGAGGACATCGGTCCCTGCCCCGAGATTTTTTTTCCCTTGTACACTGAGAACGGGCTGCGGCTGAGCCGGCCGCGCGTTGCCGAGCCACGGCAACTACCGGTGAGTTCCCATTCTGATGAGTATGGGTTAACAAACCTCAAGGTCATGCACGCTGCCGCCGGAACAATTCAAACGGCCGCCGATGCACTTTCAAAGATTTGATCCCCACATTGTCGAGCTGCCACAAAAATTCCAAATTGGGCAACTTCTGGCCAGCGCCTCCGGCAGAAACCTGGGTTTCTGTATAGAACCTATTTTTGGACGGGGGGTTTCTGCCTGCAACCGGGGTTTCTGAATAGAATTATCCATACAATGAGGGCATGACACCATACACACGCAACCCAGGTTCTTTGCACTAGCAACCCAGACTCCTTTATGCCAATGACCATATCCAATGGGCCATGACTTCACTCATTTATGTTGGTGGATATTAACTCCTGATATCCATGCCAAGACAACTACACTCCTGAATGGTGACAGGTGTTCCCCTGGTTCCACCTGTTGGCTCCTTTATGCTCATGACTCCTTGGTGACCCCTAGACACTATGGTGATAACACATAGGGACTAGGAGCATCAGCATTAATGTTCCTTAATGTTGGATACAGTAACCGATCACAATTGTATTTGATTTATGTAGAAAGGTATATAAACTCGGTAGAATCTCCCCTATACAGTAGATTCTACTTTGTCTATTCTCAGGCCTTACTTTGGCTGGATTGCTTGGTTCTTGGACTTGAGCCTGGAGTGCTCTTGTTCCTATCTTGTTGTTCTGGTCTTACCGTCCCTCCCCTTTCACTCGACAACACCAGAGCTCCTACTCTCTGTCCCTTGCCTTGGGATCTCGACCTAGCAGTGCTGGATCTGGCCCATTAGGTAGCAGCAAGGAGAGACACTTACCTACCAAGGGGAAGAGATCATCACACTAGTTCCCTAGCAGGGTTGTACAGAGACTGGTTTGCCTGACTTCCCCTCAGGCACCCCTCGGTCTTGGATCCAGTTGGAACCCCTGTTTGGAGCACCCCTGAGTTGGGTTCCTCCTCTCGGGTTCTTGGGATGCAACCCCAACCCCCTATCCAGAACCCAAAGCCCCTATTTGAGCTACCCGGAGTGGGTTCCTCTCACTAGGGTCTGGTGCATAGTTGCAGTACTCTCTCTGCAATATCTTCAGGTTCTTCAGCATGGGTTGCTCACTGCCTATGAATGCTGGCCTGGTTGGTCACATTCTCCCCTTGGATCCTCGACACATCGTCATGTGCTATTCGAGCAGTGATGGATTCTCTCTCAACACCTAGGGATGGCGCTGACCTAGGCTTGTTAAGCTCATGTTCAAGCTCGGCTGCTGCTTTCCGTTGTCCCTTGGTTCCCAGAGGTCTTGGCATTCTAGTCTATAGATGTAGGAGATGCGTCTGAGTGGCAGGTTGACTGAACTGATGTGTTGTTTGCAAGTGTTTCACTTCCTTGTTAATGACTCAGAATGGGCTGATCCGAACTTCTGGCCTCATTGCCTCCAAAACACCCGACATCTGTGCGGTTTTTTGTGCTCAGGCAAAACTACAGATCAATATGCTTGACCTCATAACAAAGAAACTTACAAGTGGCTAGTTGCAAGCCTGTACATTGCCCAAACATCTGATCGTTTTGCTTCGCAGTTTGTTACTGTATATTTTTGATGGTGCAAAGTATGACCAGGAGCATGAAAGGTCCTTCATTCAATGTTGCTAAAACTTGTGCAGTAATCTCGTAAAGGTGAATATCCCTTGTAAAGAGTGATTGCTGGCAAATCTCCCAAAAGGACCTTAATTATCTCTCCTTCTATTGCAGGTGCCTCCCCTCTGACAAGCAATGTTTTCATTGTGCGCACAATGAGTAGCATCCAGCCTGAAGACCGTCTCACTTTCAGAACACAATTGCGCTTTTGGATCTGTTCTTCCAGATGTACTAGGAGGTAGCTGAGCATTGGTCTGAGCTCCGACATTATTTTGCCTCATGAATTATGTACCATTGGTTTGGAGCTACTGTTCTTGTACATTATGTAGTTCATTGTGGAAATTATGGAGAGTACAAAGAAAACATATAAAAACCACACTTCAGCTTTGTGATGGTGATTCCTAACCTCCAGTTCACAAAACACGAAGAGATACGAAACTGCCTATGGAATCTGAACCATAGAGAATCCCGTATGAAATTTGAGAAGGAAGACGAGCAGGGTGAACAACCAAACCAGATTGCACCATGATCAACCAAACAAAAGTACATGTAGAATACATCCCGTAGGTAGAACAACTTCTAGATGAAATAAGAGGTTCAGTCACCGACCTTCACACCATAAAGAGGTTGAGAATACGAAAACTCAAAGAATGAAATGCATGACCTCACATGAGCTTACCGCCAAAAATCAACACTGGCAACAAAAGTCTGCTTGAATGTTTTGAAGCAGTAAGACTCTCAGTCTACGCATTTTGCGAGTCAGAAAATAGTTTGACATTCAAATTGGGCTTCCCACATCGTGCCTTCCCGTGCACAACCAAAAAATATTCCCCAATACAGAGGTTTTTGCAACAAGCTGAAAATCCAAACCTCCGAATGGCCAACATGAAATGAATATCCTGATAGTGCAGTGTATGTTTTCCCAAACTCACTTGGTTGAAAACCGAGTCGCTTTGGTGTGCGCCACAAGCTGCCACAGTGAACCCATATGGACTCCGTGATGACCGAGATGTACCAACCCACTACGCACTCAGAGGACATGTCAAGGCTGTCAAGCCCATCAAACGATCAAAAAAAAAAAGGTTGCAATCTCTGAGCCGTGATCAACCTCCAAACTTCCTCCTGCTCATCGGTTCTATGGTGTAGTTGGTTATCACTTCTGTCTAACCTGAAAGTTGACAATGAAATAACCCCACGCACCTCACGCCCATGTTCAAAAAGGCCGAGAACCACTACTTCCTAAAAGGGAAAGCCCGACGCAGCCATGTTCGCGGAGCGGCAGGTCCCGCCCGACACAGCCATGTTCCGAGGAGCGGGCAGGCCCAACGCAACCATGTTCCGCAGCAGCGGGCGCCCCCGAAGTAATGCCGATCGGCCTTTTCTGAACCAAGTGGACTCTCGGCCACTTTCTGCCACAATGTGCGAACAACGGAAAAGGCCGATCGTCGGCCACTGATCCCCGTTGTTCGCACATTGTGGCAGCTGAGCGCAGAACAGAAAAGGCCGATCGGCCTTTTCTGTCGTTGGCCAGCGTCTTCAAAAAAATAGGTCACGTTCAGTTATGCGAAGCCTCGTTTGCATGGAGCACCGGGACTGGGATCACGTCGGCCATGTGACATGTGTCTCTTATATGACCATCACCACCATGTCGGCGACACGCCATCGTGGAGGAACATGCCGGCTTGTGTCAGGCCCACCACGCCCCGTGTGCTGCGAGGGTGCGATTGCATCCCCAGACAGGCGTTTATCCTCGCTGGACGAGTTTCGTGGTACGTCTCCATTTTTCTTCGAAATTCTTTACTGATAGCCTTTTTTTATATATTCAGACACTTTAACGTATTCACGTCCTCCTCCCTCTGCATCCTATGTCGACGCCGATGGAGTATACGACAAACATAACAAGACCTCCATACATGGCGCGTGAATCAACAATTATTGGGTCCGTTTCATTCCCTCCCCTTCCCTCCGCGTTTTACATCCTTCCTTCCCCTTTTCGTACTGGGCTGACGCGCCACGCAGTGACGCGCACGCGTTCCTTCGACATGGACCCCTTCGTCAATATCTCATTCGGGAAACTTCCTCCATTTCATCGGTTCTATGGTGTAGTTGGTTTATCACTTCTGTCTAACACGAATTGTGTGTAACACAGGCGGGTCCTCAGTTCGAACCTGGGTGGAATCAGTTTTTGTTCCTCTGTTCATCGAAACACTTTAATCTGATTATCTCGAACAATCAGCGTGGGAGCGTTTTTGCGGGTTTCAAAGGTGTTGTGAGACCTTCCCTGCCCTGAAATACGCCCAGTAAATGTTTTCCCGAGGAGCAGAAAGTACTCCCAGAAGGCGTAGAAGAAAAATTGAGGGCAGAAATGTGTCACCTTCCTATTTGGGACGTTGGCGTTGAGCCACCTTCCCTTTTGGGACGCCAAAGACAAGTCAATGCGGGAACGAGTAGACACTGTGTTCCCCATGTTCCCCCGATTCCACTCTCGCTGTCAGAGCGAGGCCCTTCCCCAAGTTCCAAATTTACCAGTGGCGGTGGTTCCACGCCCTGGCGGGGAGGCTTTCTATATCTGCACGAAGTAACGTGTTTCTACCCGGTATCGCATATGCAGCAGTCATACAACATGTCCGAATCCCGACATCCACTGTATGTACGAGAAGCCCAGCGCATGTCCCCCAATAAAAAGTAACTAAATAATAAAAGAAGACGATGATGGAGCAACAGCAGCAAAAATATATCCTACACGCGCGCGCCAGGGTAAAGCTCTATCCACAAAGTAACGCCGCACCGCACCAACATGCTAAAAGAGGAACAGCAAGCTCAGGCGCCACCGCGCTTCTTCTGCCTGCGCGGCGTGGCCGCGGTGTTCCCGCCGTAAGGGTACTTTGGTTTTTTCTCGGCGGGCTTGAGAATCTATAAAGTGTCGCCGTCAGAATGGAAGAGCAACGATAGCGGGAAGCGGCGCACCTGGAACGAACACAGCAATGACTCGTCCACACTCATCATCGCGCCCGCGTTGTCAAACTCGCCACAGTAGTTGGGCGCGGAGAATAACGTCACCAGATGCCGCTTAGCGAAGAACTCGTACCCGTCCTCGACGACCTGGGCGGCATTTTAGCTGTTGGTACACGACACGTCACCGCGGAGTCGACGCACCTGATGGCCTCGACATATGAGATCCATGTCGTGTTTTTGAAGGAAGCGCGCGACAACGTCCGGACCAAAGGTGAAGGACACGCCGCGGTCGTTTTCTGACCAGCCGGTGATATCTTTGTCGGGGTCGGACCATAGGAGGTCGGAGAGGAGCCCTGGGCAGAATATCTCAGCACACGATAAAGGGGAGATACAGTATCACTGACCCGTGTCGGGCACGTCCGTCGGCCTCATAACACGCCGTATCTGCTCCATCGACTGCAGGTCCGGACTCAGCCCACCGTGCATCGTGAATATCTTCTCGTCGATGATGGCCGCAATGGGCAGGCAATTGAAGCAGTCCGTGAACGTCTTCCACAACTTTATGTTGTACCGCCGCTTGCCTGGCACCCACGTAAGTTCCGTCGGCAAAGAAAAAACGCCAGCACGCACATTCATCGTAAAACCCGTAAATCCGGTTGATGCATGCGCACTCGTGGTTTCCGCGCAGGATGAAAAAATTCTCGGGGTACTTGATCTTGTACGCCAACAGCAAGCAAATCGTCTCGAGCGACTGCTTCCCGCGGTCAACGTAGTCGCCGAGGAAGAGATAGTTCGCCTCGGGCGGGAAGCCCCCGTACTCGAACAACCTCAGCAGGTCGTAGTACTGCCCATGGATATCCCCTGCGCCGGCGTGTCAGCAATCATCTCATCCGAACGAGCACACGACGCACCACATATCTTGATCGGCGCCTCGAGCTCGAGCAAGATGGGCTGGTTGATGAATATCTCGCGGGCCTTGGTGCAGAGATACTTGATTTCGTACTCCTGGAGCTGGACGGGCTTGCCTGGGCGGTTGCCTCGCACTGAACAACCGCGTCAGCTCGGCGTGGCGCGGATGAATGCGGGCTCGCAGACCTTCAAGCAGCTTGTCAATGACCGAGTCGAGGTCAATCTCTATTGCTGAATCCGCCATGACGAAAAACGACAAGAAACGAGCGCAATTAACTGGGCTTTATAAAAGCTGTATACGGGTATCCGACAAGGTGGGTATCGCGATAAAGGGGATCCAAAGTAAAGCAGAGTTTTTATGGGCGACGTTACAAGGCGACCAGGAGTAATACCTCCGGCGGCGAGCAGAAGGCGGGCTGGGAGAAAAGACGTGGAGGGAGATGACTCAAGAGATAGCCTTCACTCGCCTGTCATCACAAAAGCGATTGTGTCACGTGCAATTAGCTATAATTAATTCATGAGCGCGTACAGCTCTACAAAAACAGTGTGTTGGTGCAGTAGAATAATTAACTCATGAGCGCGCTACTTTGTACAGCTCTACAAAACAGGCGTGTTGGTGCAGTATAATTAATTCATGAGCGCGCTACTTTGTACAGCTGTACAAAACAGTGCCTATTCGGGTGTTGGTGCAATAGAATTAGTCCAGACCATGCCCTAAAGATATATAAAGAACGAAAGAAAACATCAGCCAGCTCCGCGCGCCGCAGGCGGATCAGTAGTATTAGTAGTAGCTTCGGCACCATTCGCAGGCCGCGGACGGCGCCTCCTTCGCCTGCGAACGCGAGTCAGCAACACGCATTGGTACAAAGACCGAGGGACCCACCTGGGAAACAATGGCCCCTTGGGCATGATCCGCTCATCCAGATCCAGCGCAATATTAGTCGCGCTATGGAATCCCTATAAATATGGTTACGATTAGCCTTCCCGGCGCCCGCACCCGAGAAATGAACACCGCTATGCTTACCTCAATCCAGTCCACAACATCCCCACGTCCCGCGCCTGCAACAAAAACTGCTCCCCCTCGAGCCGCACGCGGATGACGTGCTTGCGTTTCACGTAGTCGTTCCCCAGCCCGCTCTCGGCGTGCTGTAGCGTGTACGCGCGGATGAGATCTGCGGGTTCAGGCTCCGGCACGTCCGTCCCCGCCGCGTCCGCGCCCCCCACGCTCGCCGTCGACTTCTGCTTCCCCTTGCCGTTGCTGCTCGAGGGCGTCACCGGCGTGCGTGGGCTGAGCAGGCTCACGTTCGGACCGCGACGGCCTAAGCGCCGCACCGAGCGTACTCGGGCCAGCACTCCCACTCCCACTGCTGCCCGAGCTCCCGCCAAACGACGGCCGCGGGATGGACAGCGACGCCCGGGGCGGCGAATTCGGGCTTTTAGGTGGGTTCGGCAAATCGCTCTTCGACCGCCCGTGCGAGCGCGGTTTGAGCAGGCTGAGACCGAGGTTCAAGCGCGATCGGCTGGCGCTGGATGATGCCATCGAGGCGGCGTCCCTGTTGCTCTCTGTCGGCGAAGACGAAGGCGAGGGTGGTGTCGTGGCGATCGACGACGCGCGGCTGCGCGCAGACGACATACTCGACCGCGGCGGCACGACCACCTCTGTCGTCCCCTCGCCCTCCCCGCCCTCAATCACTGGTATCCGCCCCTCCTCTCCCGCAATCTTATTCACCGCCTGCCCCTCCTTCGCCGCCGCCGCCGCCTCCCGTGCCTTCACCGCCGCCGCCGCACTCGTCACCGCACTCGTCGCCGCCGCATCCCCGACCCCCACGCGCCGCTCCCACCACCCCTCCCCAGCACACCGATAAACCCGAAACACCGTCCCCTCCAGCTCGCACACGACCCTCCGCCACTTCCGATCCCGCGCCTGCACCCCCGGCGCGCTAAACTCCATCTTCCGCGGCATCACGCCCCTTAGCAAGATCTCGTTGCTGTACTTCGGCAGCACCTCGCGCCCCTCGTCGTCGCGCGGCACAATGCGCGCCTGGGCGAGCGGGTGCCCGTCGGTCTTGGCGCCGAGGTTGAAGAACGGCGAGGTGAAGAGCGGCATGGTGTACGGCGGGGGCGCAGCCATGATCTCCGGCATCGAGCGGCGGCGCTTGACGGTGCCCGCGCGCTGCAGCGGGCCATCGTACGCCGGCGCCTCCCCGCGCTGTGCGTCCGATGGCTCCTTCCCCTTGCCCTTCCCAGAAATCACATCCACCGGCTCGACCTCGTCGTCCTCGGGGTCGGCCACAGAAATCGGCGTCTGCAGGATATCCACCATGCTCCGCGACACGTGCTTGTACATTCCCGGCCGCTCCGGCGCAGGCAGCGGCGGCATCGGCACCGCGCGCACCCCAGGCGACACCGGCATCGTCTGCATACGCGGCGTGCGCCCGCCCTCGCTCGTCGGCGTGCGCACCGAGAAGTAGTCCGTCCACGCAGGGTGCGCGGTCGGCGTCTTGCCGACGCTACTGCCCTGCGAGACCTGCTGGCGGAGCGGCTGCGCGTGTATCGCACGCGTCGTCCCGGATTCATCGACCGTGGCGGCGCGCGCCCTGCCCTTCCCCTTCTTGTCCCTGCCGAGCATCCCCGCAATATCGAGCGAAAGCGACGGCGGCGCCAGCGGGACGAACGGCGACTGGCCGTCTCTGCTTTCCCTACCTGCATCGTCGTCCTCCCCATCTTGCGCCTGCTCGTCCCCATCCATATCCATGTCCCCCTCCCCCTCCCCATCCTCCTCATCGCTCTCCCCCGCAGCAACCTCCACCGCCCCCGCCCCCTCCATCGCCAGCGCCGGCATACTCCGCACCACACTCCGGCTCGCCTCCCTCCCATGCGGCCCAAATATCACGCTCGAGCGCCTCCCAACACTCCCCTGCCCCTCGCCCCCACCCCCACCTCCACTCCCACTCCCACCACTCCCACTTCCACTTGCAACTGCACCACCCGCACTACCACTCCCACTTGCGGCGGGGAGCGCCGGGGCGGACAAATCCGGCAACGCAGGGAACGCGGGCAGGCGCTGCCACACCGGGCTGATGATGCTCGGGCTCAGGCGCCCCACCTCGTTCGCCCCGGCGCCGTTTCCGATCATGCCTGGCCCCAACCCCGACCCGCCCGGGCTCTGCCCCGCGGCGTTGAAACGACATGCTGTACCGCCCGTTGAGCGACATCGGGATGCTCGGCGGGCGGCGGCTTGGGAGGGTATCGGTTGCGGCGAGGCCTGGCGCGTTGTGTCAGTAAACTCCGGTTTACAAAAACTCGAGGGAGGGAAGGGGAGGGAAGAATGTATGCAAGTAAACTCAAAAAAGAACGCACCAGAAAATCTTCCCGCTCCCCTCCCCACTACCGGCGACGCAGGCGTGTACGAGTACCCCGCCGACGCCGTGCGCGCGCGCGGGTGGAAGGACGCCGCCTGTGTTGCCGACCCCGACCCCGACCCGAGCGCAAGCCCGTTCGGGCCCCACGGCGGGACGTCGGCATCGCCATCGCCGGCGCCGCTACCGCTGCCGTTCGTCCCGGGGGTGAGAGTACCGGGCGTGAGCGTGCTGCCGCCGTTGTGTGTGTCCGCATTCGCATTCGCATTCAGATTCGTGCTTCTGCTGTTGAAGTTCGTATGTGTATGTGCATGCGACAGCACCGCCTTGTTCGCGCCGGCGCCGGGCGCGGCGGGACGAGCGCGGCGGGGAGCAGGGGCGGCAGCGCGAGCGGGGAGGTGACGAGCGGCGGGAGGGTCGCGGCGCGCGCGGGGTGGCGTGTGGGGCGATGAGGGGGAGGGGGAGGTCGGGGACGTGCGGGTGGGCGACGTGGATGAAGTGGATGAGGTGGGCGAGGTGGGCAAGGCGGGTGTCGGCGCGGACGGGGCGCGTGAGGAGGACAAGGCAGGTGTCGGTGTTGTAATTGTAATTGTACTTGAACTTGAACTTGCACTTGCACTTGAGCTGGGATCGGATGGGGAGGACGCGGACGCGGAGGACGCGGCGAACGCTGGCGCGCGCACCGTATCCGACCGCTCCCTCCTCGAGCCATATTCAGCTGAATCCGAACCCGAACCCGGACTCGCGGCGGGTGCTGCAGGGCCTGGTTTAATATCTGTCAGTACTCCTCGGAATAAACGAAAAACGAAACAAAACACGGAGGGACGAAGACAGTCGATAGCGGATCGTGGATAGATATGTGAAGGGAAGGAACGGAACACGACGCACCAGCCGTACCAGTACGCACACTCTTATCCGACGCGGACGCTGCAGCCGCTGCGGGCGAGGACGAAGACGCAGACGCGCGCACCGTATCCGCCCCTTTCCAGCCCCCCTTCCCCTCCCCCCTCCCCCTCCCCCTCCCCCTCCCCTCCCCCTTCCCCTTCCCCATCCCCTTCCCTCTTCCCCCTCCGCGGCGTCTCGCTGCCGCGCAGCGTATCCGCCCGCTCCCTCTCCTTCTCCCTATTCCGTCCATCCCAGCCCTCCTCGCGCACCCCATCCGACAGATCCCCGTGCAGAGACGCGGCGTCCCCCTCCCCACTCTCACCCTCATCCCCCGCCAACGCCGTCGCCCACGAGTCCGCGCTCGCCCCGCTCGTCCCGCTCGCGAACGACACGACGGACGCGCGGCGCGCGGCCCGCTCCCGTTCTTCGTTAAATTCGTTTTCGTTTTCGTCAATGCCACTTGCCCGGGCCCGGGCAAACGCGCTCGGGGGCACAGACGAACTCGGGGACGACGCAGACGTAGAGGGCCGGCCAAGGCCAAGGCCGAGTGCGAACGAGTCTGAGCGTCCTCCCGCCCCCGGGGACGAGCGACGCGGGGAGCGAAGGCGGACTACTACTCGGGAATGCGGCTGAAGCGGAAGGCGGCGGCGACGAAAGCGAAGGAAGGCGCGCCAGAGCCAGAGCCAGAGACAGGCGAATACGCATGCGGGTCCGCCGCGCGCGCCGCGCCGGGGGGGGCGCGTGCTCGGGCCCGTGCCCGCGGGGTACACCCCACGCGTCCGCGCCCGTGCTCGCACTCGTCCACTGCCCGTCGCTCGCGCTGGCGCTCGTCGTGGGCAGCCCACTTATATGCGCCCCGCTGCGGGGTAGCCCGGGCAGCGCCATCGTCATCGTCATAGTCGACGCGGAAGAGAAGGAGAAGGCGGATGCGTACGAGGAGGGTCGCGGAGAAGGTGGACGATGCGCTCGTCGATGGGGATGGGGAAGGGGTGCTCGACGAGGGGGTATGTGAAGAGGGAGTGGGATTGGTATTTAAATTTATCGACGTAGCCGTATGTGACGCAGTCGAATTCGAATTCGAATTTGGATTTGGATTTTGTGAATGGGTATGGGCATGGGCATGGGTATGAGTATGGGTATGAGAATTCGGCGGCAGCACGGTCGCGGTCGACGCCACGGAGAGCACAGAGGACGGTGCGGTCGCGTAGATGGTGGAGGGTGTGGGGGACGCGGCGTCGGCGTCGGCGTTGGTATCTGTATCAGCGGTTACTGTAGGAGGGGGGTCCGCCCCCTCATGAACACTACTCGGCCGCGACCAGTTCCGCCCCTCGCCCGCCGTCTGCGACCGCGCGCGGCGCAGGGGCGGCGGCGGTGCGGGCTCCGCCGGCGATATCGGCGTCGCCGGGGTGAAATTCAGCGCCGGATTGGTCGTGGCCAGCCGAGGGTGGCGGCGGCGGGGGCGCGCGAGGGCGGGGGCGGGCGTGCGGCGGTGATATTGCCCTCGCTCCGGCGCGCGATAAGCTGCTGCTCGCTCGCGGGGCTGTCGCTCCCGTCGCTCTCTGGGTCCTCCCCCGCGCGTCCGTGAGCCCGAGCCCGAGCCCCAGCCCGAGCATGGGCGTGGACATGTACGGCTTCGCGGCGGCGGCGGCGGCGGATGCGTCCATGGAGTACGCGGTGCGGCGCATGTACGGACCGCTGCAGCACGCATGGTTAATTCGAAATTAAATTAATTTGGGCATGGCGACGGCGACGCACGAGTCCTCCTGCGGGGCACGGCTGGAAAACTTTGCAGAGACCTTGTGAAAGAGCTTGCTTGCGCGGAGGTGGAAAGTGGACTGGGTGCGAGTGTGCGGGGGGCTGGCTGCTGCATGACGGAGCTGGGGCGCGGACGGTCCATCATGCCTAACCTTGTGGCCACCTTGTAGATAGTGTTGCCTATTCGTCGCTCTCTCGTGTCCGTGGTCTGAGCTTCAGACTTCACGTCGAGTACACGAGAGGGGCTGAAATGAGCCTAATTCGACGCTTGGACCGAGAGAAACCCAAAAACTATTACGACACGATGCTGAGTCATTCAAGCCTGCTCCATCGCGTAACACGGCTCTTTGCGGACGACATCTTTCCTTGCCCTATATTTCACCTCCTCCCAATGCACCCGCTCCCGCGTGTTTGATCGCCGTTCCGCCCGCTCGTCAACGTTCGACGTTCGACGTTCCACAGCAGTTCATCGACCCTGCCATGCATGAGCAGCTCGAAGCTGAACCCACGCTCGCACCGCGCACCCCGCTTCTCGCCGTCCGGTGTATTCTTCTCTCCCGGCAATCCAGCCTGACGTCGCCGCGCGGTCATCAATCTGCCTTGCTTCAACTGCGGAATCTATTCTGGGCTCTCAACGCTCTCGAGATTAGCCGCCAATGGACGCTACGACAAAAATACATCCTGCCGGCTCAGTGTTTGCGTTCCCTTGCTCCGTAGCTCCATCCTCGTGCCAAGCTCTGCGAACCAAAAGAGTTGCATTTGCCCTCATTATTCATATGTGCGCCAACGGGGAATCGAACCCCCACTCGCCGTCATATTATTCTCGCCGTTTGAATTGGCCGGTGCATCACTGGTATTTCTTCTTCTCTGCAACATCTCACTGAGTGAGTTCTGAATGGGTAATATCTTGAGCTGGCCGGTTGTCAATAACCTACGCCGCCTGCAGCTACGTCCCCGATCCATTTCAAAGTTTGTTTGCTTTTACTTTTTCTCGCAAAAAACAATCCTGTCCGGCCCCACACACCCAGCGGGGAATCGAACCCCGACTCGCCGTGGTAATCTAATGATATATTGCGAATTAGCCCGGCGCGTGTACCACACACCACTGGTGTTCTTCTCCTCTGCAACACAACATGAGTACTGAGCAATGCTGAATGGTAATACATCTTAAGCTGGTCGTCGCCGCCTGCAGCTAGATACCCTCTTCCATCCTTCCGATCAACTCCCCAGTAAGACGCACCTCAAAGTTTGTCTGCTTTTGCTTTTCCCTCGCAAAAAACATCGAATGGCTGGTTCTACACACCAGCGGGGAATCGAATCCCGACCCGCCGTAGACTCTGGTTCCCAATTCGGTTCAACGGCGCGTGTACCACACACCACTGGTGTTTCTCTTCTCCTCTGCAACATCCTACTGAGTGAGTTCTGAATGGGTAATATAGTAATATCTTGAGCTGGCTGTTTGTCAATAATCTACGCCACCTGCAGCTACGTCCTCGATCCATTTCAAAGTTTGTTTGCTTTTGCTTTTTCTCGCAAAAACTATCGAAAGCGCCCACACACCAGCGGGGAATCAAACCCCGACCCGCCGTAGACTCTGATTGGACAATGGTTCCCAATTCGGTCGGCGCGTGTACCACACACCACTGGTGTCTTCTCTTCCCTGTACTGTACTCACTTAGACTGGGCTGGCCGATGTCACATGTATTGCCTTGCCTTGCCTTCATCCGCTCCAACTCCTTACTCATGCTGTTGTCTCTAAATCAAATCCAATTTTCCTCACAACCCAAGCCCAACGGGATGAGATTGGGAAAAAAACGAAAAGAAAAAGCAGTTGCCAATGTATACAACATGCACAGTGCACTGGCGGGGAATCGAACCCCGATCCGCCGCAGCCAAAGTGGGCATAACGGTTACATATAAATGAACCAGCGGGTGTACCATACACAACCAGTGCTTTCTACAGCTTTATTTGAACCTCACCTAGCCAGGTGAGGTGAGGTGACCCGGAGTCAGTCAGTTCAGGAGAGCTGATACTCCGTATACTTACATACTCGCACAAAGTTTTGTCTCCCAACCAAATTGAGCCCATTTTCATCCAAAGTTAAACCAAATTAACCAAATCAGGAATCAAGTTTTTAAAAAATGAAAAGAAAAAGCGGGCTACGGCACGCACTGGCAGGGAATCAACCCCGAGCCGCCGCGGCCAACATGTCTCTAGATTAATGAGCCAGCGGGTGTACCATACACAACCAGTGCTTTCTGTAGCTTTATTTGAAACCTCACCTAGCCAGGTGCGATGAGGTGAGTTGGTTCAGGGGGGGTCAATACTCCGTATACTTACTCATGCTCTTGCCTCTAAATCTCCCAACCCAACCCAACCGGGAATCGAGGTTTAAAAAGATGAAAAGAAAAGGCTGCCTACACATGCAAATGCACGGAATGCACTGGCAGGGAATCGAACCCCGATCCGCCGCAGCCAAATTGGGTACCCTAATAACAGTTAAAGAACCAGCGGGTGTACCATACACAACCTGTGCTTTCTGCAGCTTTATTTGAACCTAACCTAGCCAGGTGTGGTGAGGTGAGTCACTTCAGGGGAGTTGATACTCCGTATACTTACTTGCACAAATTGAATCCTTGCCTCCAAATCAAATCAAATCCAATTCCTCACATCTCGTTCCAACCTCGAACCAGGGACTCGGATCGGAGAGAAAAAAAATTAAAAGAACAAATCCAAGTAGGTCACATGCGCTGGTGGGGAATCGAACCCCGATCCGCCGAAGCCAAAATCTGACTGAGGACTGTTAAATGAGCTGGCGGGTGTACCATACACAATCATCAACAACAACAACAACCACTACCACCATCACCCTCGGTGGATTGTCGTCGTTCCGGCCGCATCGAGCATCGGGCACTCGGTCGCCGCCGTAGGCCATCTGCCCAGGACCGTCTGCCGCCGTAGACGAGGTTTCAGCACCCCCATACAATGATTACCGACGAAAACCCATCACCCCATGCCCATCCCAGCCGCGCTTTGATCCCCGCGCCACCCGCGTTCGCAGATTCCACGGCATACGATCACAGCGGCCCACGCTCACATCCCGTGCCGCCTGCGCCCGTTACCGAATCGGCAGCAGATCCATTCGGGCCCATATCGCGCTGTCAAAACGGCTTGATTTCATCGAAAAACGCCTACAGCAGCTAACGCACGCCTCCTACTCTTTCTTGACTCCACCACCCTCATCCCATTCGCCGCTCTCACCTCCATCGCTCACGACATCCATGACATCCAGCGCGCATCCAGCCTCTGTCGCGCTCGGGCAGCCGCTAATCGCTCCCACACCCTCCACGAGATATTATCGCTGTCTTCGACCCTGCTTCATGCCCCTCTGAAGCTCGCGCCCCCTCCCCGCCGCGCCCTCGTCGATTTCGATGGATTTTTTCGATGGATGATCGCACGATCACGTGGTACTAGCTATTTCGGCGCACTCCGTTTCTATTTATTTTCCGTTTTTGTTTCTATTCATTCTGCGTTTCTGTTTTACAATTTTACCTATGGCCCGCCAGGGTAGTTTACTACTTCAGTCATGTATTTGATATAGGCGGTGTTCACAATAGTAACAATAGTAACCAGTGCTTGCTACGGCTTTATTTGAACCTAGCCAGGTGCGGTGAGGTGAGTCGGTTCAGGGGAGTTGATACTCCATATACTTTACTTGCACAAATCCTTGTCTCCCCACCAAATCAAACACATTTTCATCCAAAGTTAAACCAACCCAACCAAACCGGGAATTGAGTTTTAAAAAATGAAAAGGAAAAAGCTGCCTATGGCACGCGTAGATATGCACTGGCAGGGAGTCAAACCCCAGTCCGCCGCAGCCAATAGTCCAGATGGCTTACTATTAATGAGCCAGTGGGTGTACCATACACAACCAGTGCTTTCTACAGTTTTATTTGAACCTAAACTAGCCAAGTGCGGTGGGGTGAGTTGGTTCAGTGTCGGAAAAATCGGATTTGCCTGATCAGGGGCTGACCGCACCTGATGGACTGGTCAGCACTGATCAGGTTTGTGGGGAGGCATATCAGGTGTTGTGAGGTCCTGGTCAGCCACCACCAGATCCCCCCCACCTGGAGAATGAAAAAATGAAAGTGAAGCTTTGCGAAGAAGTTTAGAAATGTCAATGATGTATGAATATATCGAGAGATTGAAGACTCTTAGTCAAATGAGGGTGTTTGTGTAAAATCCTGAAGCCAGCCGGCGGCCTGAACAAGGTACATAACTCAGCTCATGTCATTCCAACTTTTACATCATATAGTAAATGTAGTATCTATAGTCAGTAGTCGTTACCCTAGCAGAATATAAACATAGCACTACTTATGTAGTGTCTAGTTGTTTCAACTATAAAGTTAAAGCAAGTACTAAGCGACCCTCAAGAGAGGGTCCAGGAAGTTTTAACATTTTCGCTGTAATTCCCTGATCAGCCCTTCTAAGCCTCCATCAGGCTGATCAGCAGCTATAATGGTTTTCTGTACCTTATTGGCCCGGCGCCTACCTGATGGTCTGATGCAAGCTGATATGCCCAGATCAGCGCATATTGGGTGTTTTGGATTTTTCCAACAAGGGGAGTTGAGTTGATGCTCTGTATACTTTACTTGCACAAATCCTTGTCTCCAAATCAAATTGAGCCCATTTCCACCCCAGTTAAACCAAACCGGGAATTGAGTTTTAAAAACACGAAAAGAAAAAGCTGCTTCCTACTCAGATCAGTACACTGGCGGGGAATCGAACCCCGATCCACCGCGGACAAGATGAGAACAAATTTGAAATGAGCCAGCGGGTGTACCATACACAACCAGTGCTTTCTACAGCTTTATTTGAACCTAGCCAGGCACAGTGGGGTGGGTCGGTTCAGGGGAGTTGAGTTGATGCTCCGTATACTTTACTAGCACAAATCCTTGTCTCCAAATCAAATTGAGCCCATTTCCACTCTAGTAAAACCAACCCAACCAAACCGGGAGTCAAGTTTTAAAAAAATGAAAAGAACAAAGCTGACTACGGTATGCACTGGTGGGGAATCAAACCCCAATCCGCCGCGGCCAACAGTGGTCCAGATTATCCACAATGAGCTGGTGGGTGTACCACACACAACCAGTGCTTTCTACAGCTTTATTTGAACCCTACCCAGCCAGGTGAGGTGACTCGGAGTCAAGTCAATTCTGGGTAAGTATGTCTTTGGTAAAGCTTACTTCCAATTCAACATGTTCGTTCGCCGGCGTAGCTCTCGTGATTAGCCTGTTAGGACGATAAAAATGCATACCACCGGGAGCTTTTTTCATTCCCTTGAACCAAAAAAGCAACTTCACCATCCCACACACCAGTGGGGAATTGAACCCCGACCCGCCGTAGACTCTGGTTCCCAATTCGGTGGGCGTGTGTACCACACAGCACTGGTATTTCTCTTCTCCTCTGCAACATCCCACTGAGTGAGTTCTGAATGGGTAAAATAGTAATATCTTGAGCTGGCTGGTTGTCAATAATCTACACCGCCTGCAGCTACGTCCTCGACCCTTGTTTGCTTTTGCTTTTTCTCGCAAAAAAACATCCAGACTCCGGCGCCACACACCAGCGGGGAATCAACCCCGACTCGCCGTGGTAATGTCATGATGAGGCTGTTCAAATTAGGTGGTGCGTGCACCACACACTACTGGTGGTTCTCTTCCCTGTACTGTACTCACTTAGACTGGGCTGGCCGATGTCACATGTATTGCCTTGCCTTGCCCTGTCTTCACCTGGGAATCCAACTCCTTACTCGTGCTCTTGTCTCTAAATCAAATCCAATTTTCCTCACAACCCAAGCCCAACGGGATGAGATTGGAAAAAAAAAATGAAAAGAAAAGCATTTGATGCAAGCAATCCAATAGCACTGACAGGGAATCGAACCCCGATCCACTGCAGCCAAAATGTGCGAGAACCATCAAATGAGTCGGCGGGTGTACCATACACAACCAGTGCTTTCTACAGCTTTATTTGAACCTCACCTAGCCAGGTGAGGTGACTCGGAGTCAGTCAGTTCTGGGGAGTTGATACTCTGTATACTTATTCGGACAAATCCTTATCTTCAAATCAAATCAAATCCAATTTCCTCACATCTCCAACCTCAAACCGGGGACTCGGATCGGGAAGAAAAAAATTCAAAGGGTGAATACAAGAATGTCGCATGCGCTGGTGGGGAATCGAACCCCAATCCGCTGTGGCCAAGATCGGGAATATCGCTTAATGAGCCAGCGGGTGTACCATACACAACCAGTGCTTTCTATAGCTTTATTTGAACCTAATCTAGCCAGGCAAGAGGTGAGTCAGTTCTGGGGAGTTGATACTCCGTATACTTTACTTGCACAAATCCTTGTCTCCAAATCAAATTGAGCCCATTTTCTCCCCAGGTAAACCAAACCAACCAAACTGGGAATTGAGTTTTAAAAACACGAAAAGAAAATACCGCCGCTTGCCCAAATACACTGGCGGGGAATCGAACCCCGATCCACCGCAGACGAGAGAACAATGACATCGACTAAATGAGGCAGGTGTACCATACACAACCAGTGCTTTCTACAGCTTTATTTGAACCTAACCTAGCCAGGTGAGATGAGTTGGAGTCAGTCAGTTCAGGGGGGGTCAATACTCCGTATACTTTACTAGCACGATGCATGGTGGGCTGAGTCCAGACCTGCAGCCGATGGAGCAGATACGGCGTGTTATGAGGCCGACAGACGTGCCCGACACGGGTCAGTGATACTGTATCTCCCCTTTATCGTGTGCTGAGATATTCTGCCCAGGGCTCCTCTCTGACCTCCTATGGTCCGACCCCGACAAAGATATCACCGGCTGGTCAGAAAACGACCGCGGCGTGTCCTTCACCTTTGGTCCGGACGTTGTCGCGCACTTCCTTCGAAAGCACGACATGGATCTCATATGTTGAGGCCATCAGGTGTGTTGACTATGGTGTATCGTGTACCAACAGCTAAAATGCCGCCCAGGTTGTCGAGGACGGGTACGAGTTCTTCGCTAAGCGGCATCTGGTGACTTTGTTCTCTGCGCCCAACTACTGTGGCGAGTTTGACAATGCAGATGCAATGATGAGCGTGGACAAGTCATTGCTGTGTTCGTTCCAGGTGCGCCGCTTCCCGCTATCGTTGCTCTTCCATTCTGACTGCGACACTTCATAGATTCTCAAGCCCGCCGAGAAAAAACCAAAGTACCCTTACGGCGGGAACACCGCGACCACGCCACACAGGCAGAAGAAGCGCAGTGGGGCCTGAGCGTGCTGCTCCTCGTTAGCATGTTGGTGCGGTGCGGCGTTACTTTGTGGATAGAGCTTTACCCTGGTGCGCGTGTGTAGGATATATTTTTGCTGCTGTTGCTCCATCATCGTCTTCTTTTATTATTTAGTTACTTTTTATTGGGGGACATGCACTGGGCTTCTCGTACATATAGTGGATGCCGAGATTCGGACATGTTGTATGACTGCTGCATATGCGATACCGGGTAGAAAACACGTTACTTCGTGCAGATATAGAAAGTCTCACCGCCAGGGCGTGGAACCACCGCTACTGGTAAATTGGAACTTGGGAAAGGGCTTCACTCTGACGGCGAGAGTGGAATCGGGGTAACATGGGGAACACAGTGTCTACTCGTTCCCGCAACAACTTGTATATATGAAGGACTGCCATGGCTGCTGCAAAAATGCCTGGGAAATCAGGAAGTAGACAAGGAGAACAAAGATTACAATGCAAAGCAGTGTGCACCTCTTGGAAAGGATACATTGGCAAAAGGTCCCCCAACAATGTCTCTGGCTGCATTTCTATCACTTCTGGAGGAACATAAAGCCAGCGCATCTCCAACACATGTTTGCTACAGGAACACAATGACTGGAAGATCTCCGCCTTTGCGGCCATGCTGTTTGGAGATCCTGCACCATGGGAGCTTGCCAAGTACATAGCACTGTGGGACAGGTTCAACATGGTGCTCAGGACACCTGAATTTGCTGAGGTATGGACCTCTGCATCCATAAACCCACCTGCAAACCCACCTCCAACTCAACCTTCCTTCACAGATGCTTCTCTGAACTATTTGTGAGGGTAGCATTGTAGAAATCCAGATCATACCAAGTAACTCAGAAATCTGAGAACAGGCACTACACTACTACACTACTATATGCTGAAATTCCAGAGGGGTCTGAGGGAAGTGGAAACAGAGAAAAATAGGAAATTCAGACCAAACATGATGGGTATAATAATAATAATAACAGAATAACAACAAAACAAAACAAAGACATGTAGGTATGTGTACTGCTTCCAAAGCTACAAATTTCGGACACAACTGGTGCAAGCTCACATTGTGAGTTGATTAAGTTCACCAATGAATTCCACCCGCTCCTCATCTTCAATGTGGAATAAATTGCCGGAAGGGACATCAAGCCTCACCAGACGAGCTATGTTCTGGCTGTGATGGTCCAGAATATTACTGCTAACACAAGAAAGCCTGTCATCAACATATTGAACCTCTTTCACCTGAGATGATCTTTCAAAGAGCGGCCTTGCTGACTCCCAAAGTTCAACTGCTTTCAGCAGATCACCACACCTACTGGAAATGTCACCAAGTCTGATCATACATTCTGCTCTGCTTCGATGGACATCCATATAAGTGAACCCCATGAGGGCTACAGTGAACAAGCTGATAGCAGTGTTCTCATCCTTGTTTGTCAGGAATATCTGCCCCAGAAACTGCAAAGCCATATAGACTTGTAGCTTTGCTTTTAACTTGAGAGAATTTATCAGAAATATAGTTGTCCAATCAGATGTCAATTCATCCGCATCCCAGGAGCTGGCATTGCCCAATCGTTCAAAACAGAACAACTTGATTTCACTGTCTTCTGTGACCAATTTCAAACACTTTTTCAATAGTCTCTTCGCTGCCAGTAAATTCTTTTCCCTGATATACAGATCAGCAAGGATAGCATCACAATAGATTATCAACGGCTTGAGATTTAGGGTGGTGAATATTGATTTAGCAAGTTCAATATTTTCCTGCACATCCTGTTTTTGGACACCCATTGACACCGCAATTTCAGCCAGATTCAGCAATACAACAGCATGCTGATAGGGACTTTGGTTTCGAGTGATCTGAAGCATCTTGGTCTGAATTTTCCAGGCCTCACTATATTCTGATTTACACTTGTGGATCTCGGCCTGAGTCTTCATGATGTCAAGATTGATATCACTATCAGACATGCCACAAAGACTGAGGAGATTCTGTGCTCTGATGCTCAAGGAGAGACTTTGTTTGTAGTGACCAAGCTCTATCCAGCACAGGGCTTCTATGCAAACAGCATTTGTCTCAGCATGTAAAGCCCCAGAAACCCTTGACAGCTTCTGTGATTCACATGCATCCATTTGTGCTACAGAGTATGCCCCAAGGCAATAGTTAATCCATGCCAGATGAGCTAATCCCTGACTGTGTCTCCTGATGTTACCAGTTTGAGTTGCCAAGGATATAAGCTTTTTGCACATATTTGTAGTCCCGCCAGGATCATTTTTGACTGCTTGATAGTACTCTGCCATATTGAGATAAAATCTGCCTAGAAAGTCCAGATGTCAGTTCTCGTAGATGAAGTTTAGACAGAGAGCACACATTTCAGATCTGGATCATCAAAGTGCTTAAAAAGCTCCAAAACCTGGGAAGCCAGAGCCTCAGGATTGGAGATTGGATAATATTCCCACAGGTGGATTGACTCAATCAAAAAGTAAGCTTTGATTTGATGATCATTGAGCTGTGGAAGGAGGTCTTGGATTTGGCCCATCAAAGGGGTCTGCACCTGCATGTTGCGCTCGTTGAACCGGTACAAACGACATACACAGTAAATGCTACTTGATAGGGTTGGTTGTTTCTGCTTCAGACCCCATTGCAGCACATTCTCGATGTTTGTGAGATTTGATTTTATTCGGGGAATTGTGCTGGAACTTGACTGGGTTCCCACATACTTCTCATAAAATTTGAGCATCTCCTCAAAGTATTTAAGGAGGCTCTGAACAAGATGATCTCCAGGAGGGTGGTACTGTTGCAGGTGTTCTCGGATTGGCATTAGTACCTTCAATCTTTTATGCTCATCACTGTAGGCCAGAGCAGTAGACCGCAGGGTTGCTTTGCATTTAAGGATATTTTCCAGTGGTAGTTTGCTTTGGATGAGATCTACATCTGTGAGACCATCTGGGAGCATTGCCAAGAGGCTCAAGAGTTCTTGTGAATGAGGACTTGATTGGATCCGAGGGCTTGATAATGACAGAGAAATGGACCTGTCCAGGTTCGATCTTTTGTCAAAGCCCACTGAAACCACAGAGGTCTTTTCCTTGTCCCAGGAGGATAATACATTGGAGCAGCCTTCAGTGTCAGCCAAATGGGCAAGCAGACTGATTGCAAGTGGCATGTTGTCTGCCAGGGAGAGGATTTTGTCAACCTCCTCCAGGCTGTGTCCACTATCTGCAATATCAACAAATGTATGCCGAGCTGCCTCTTGATCCAAGGGTTGCAAGACTTTTAAAAAGGGTCTAGTCCATTGCACTTTGGCAGGGTGTTCGGCTCCTCGCATGGTAATCTGAGATTAAGTGAGTTGAGAGTATTATCCAAAACCCATTTCACTTGCCATTAATGCAACATCCTCCACACCTGTGAGCAGTGAGAGTAATTCTTCAATGTCACCACGAGAACTTGCTGGCTCCCACAAGGTCTCAAGTTCATCCAAAATCAAGAGACTCGGTGGATTGTTTGAGAAATGCTGCAGCACTTCTTGGGTAAGGTCTTTGCCAGGCTTGAGTCCCAGATGACTCCCAATCAAGTTCACCAGTTCAACTTTTGTTGTTGCAGAGTTGCAAGCAACAAAGAACCTATTCTGTACATATCTGGTCGTGATATCTGGGTGATGCAAGACAGCTCTTGCTAGTGAAGTTTTTCCCATACCGCCTGCACCCAAAATTGCTATCCTCGGAATTCCAGTGTTAAAAAGGTGAAGGATGTCTGAGAGCTCAGACTCCCGGCCATGGAAGATTTTTGGCTCTGATGGCAGCATTGAGATTGAGTTAGAGCTTTAAAATCATAACATAAGTATTATCCAAAGACTTTGTAGGGAAGATGGATACTGTACCTATTAGATGACCAATAGTAATGTCTGCTTATCTATGAAACAGTAGGTGTACATCCAGTGACACTCACAGTTGAATTACTTACTGTGGATGCTGTTTCGGAAGCAGTTGCTTCAGAGAGTTTTTCAATCATGTCAAGCACTTCTTGGTGTCTCTTTTGAGCATCTTTCTTCATCTCTGCAATGTCCAGCCAAGCCCTGGTTTTTTCAATCTATGAAAGATATGTATCTATGAGTTTTTGTTACACAGAATTGACAACAAACCTGAAAAAACTCAAAGCTTTGTTGTAGTCCAGCTTGGCAGTCTTTCAGTAGTGTGCTAATTTCGCCCTGCCGGAAGAAGCTTTTCACTCTGTTCCCCTTTTGTTGGGCCTCTACAAAAGTGTAGATTTTGTGAAGGATCCTGATTTCAGTGGTTAATGTATAGTGGATTTCAGACAAGGACAGTACTCTGTGACTTTGCCAACATGATCCAGCACTTCTATAGGCATTTCTCCACCTGCATCTGACTTGATGTGAAGAATTATGATTGCATTCAGCAATTTGTGGATTTGATCCAGAAGCTGAACACAGTCATCTTTGTGTTTGCTAACAGTCTAGGGTGCCACTCAGTTTCACCCTGATAAGAGCCTCTCCAACACAACTCACCTGGATATTTTTCAGGACTGCTTGAGTTGTGTTTATTATAGCACCCAAGAAGGGAGTCTTCATGCTATCTGCGATGATTTGCAAGCTATTTGTAGTCATAGTCAAGCATATAACCACATTATCCAGTCTATTCTGAGTAACAGTGGGCAGCGGCATGTTGGGGGTGTGGTGGCCTTGGCACAAGTGATGGTCTTTTATCTATTTGGCCACTGCCAAGATCATTCATTTTTGGTTCTGATATACATCAGACTCCGGCTACTCACAGTCTTGCCTTATATTAATACAGTTCTGTGTCGGATTTCGCTCCTGGATTGGGCCAAAACTTGGGCAACCAATCACAGTAGGATAGGACTCTGAAGCTGCAAGATATATGATTTGGCTCACAGAAGCTGACCGGCTTTCACTGGCCATCATCTAGAATACACATGGCCACTGTGGCAGCCATTCATGGCTAAACCTACACTGCTATTATAAAATTCATGCACTAACACAACTGACTCAGTATCTCCACCTTCCTGAAGATCAATCATCACATGAGCCAGCAATTGACCACTCACCAAAATGGGTCTGCCTGAGAGGGTTGGTCCAACCGAGACCTAACCGCTAACCCCACCGGTGTGCAACAAATAGCCAGATGTAGAAGCTATTATAGCACATATGCGGGCCGAGAGAGGGTGAGAATACCAAGAAAATCCACAGTAACTGTGCCCAGTGAATCTCATAATCAGCTACCAGCTGTAGGCCTCCAATATTTGCCCTATGTCCTATCAGTTTGAATGCCTGATATGTGTTACCACATCCTCCCAACTCAAATTTGTTGGTTTTCGGTAGTTGCCCGGAGTGACAGGGAAATCGAACAGTTAAAAGTCCAACTACCAGGGAGAATACACAGATAGTGGTTTGGAATACAGCGACCAAGTCCTAGGTCCATAGCAAACACAGGTCGTTCGCTATGCAGGTGGCCGAATTGTGCTACTCGGGGTCAGGTTAAGGATTGTGGCAGAGTTACAGGACCATTTTCGAGGATGAGGCCATCCTATATTGTCTCTGCGAATGAGGGGAAGAGAACGAGCTCAAAGCTGTGTGAATCGACAGGGAATTGGTGGAGAAACAAGTGGAAAATGAGCACCAAGGCTGCTCGGAGATAAGAAATGATGTTCACATGCCGGCATCTTGATCCAAAGCATCCCACAGTTTTTTATCGCCACGTTGACACACCTCCAAACTTGGCATATGGCATCCTCATAGGTCGTGTTCCATCCCACAGGCACCAAGTTGCCGGATTCACCATTGAAACATTAACTGTTCTTTAACAAAATGGCTCCTCAGCTGTGCTGTTTCTCTATATGATTGTCCTCCTTTTGCATTTCCTCCATTTTTCCTCTTGAGCCAACCCCTTCCATCACCAATTTTCTGTGTTTAACAACACAGCCTTTTCATTTCCAGTAGAACAGCTGACAGGGGTGCACTGCTGTGTAGTTCTTTTCTGACAGGACACAGCGGATCACAGCAGCAATTGCCCATGGTACTGACCAGAAAGTAGGTGCTTCAGTCCCGTGTACTCACTGCGCAACTTATGCACAGCACAAAGTCTATTCAGTTGACCCTGGTTCTGTACTGATTTCAACGGGCTGCAGCCGTTCACAGCAACTGCTGCCTATGCCGCAGCTCATTTCTATTGAACTAGGGTCCTTTCGCAGCGAGTCTCCTCTGCGGATATCCAAACATAAATAGGGCAATGTTCTGTCATGCTGGCCCAACAATTCACACTGAGCCATCTTCAATGTTTTCTTTGGTCTGAAACCGTCCTCAAATTTACTGAAATTAGGCTCTTTTCTCTGAGAGATCTCATAAAGCTTTAGTCTTCTGCTGTGGTGCCATTGTCTGCTCTGAGGGAACATGCACTGGAGGTTCTGGGTTGTTTCTGTGTCAGCTATTGCTCAAATTTGCTTTTCTTTCCGCAGTCAATTCCTGGAACAAATGATTCTGTGGCATTTATGATGTCTCCCGTGGTTTCCACGTAGTGCATTGAATATCACTACCTTCACATAAGTTGTTCCAATTACTGCCACTTTCCACAGGTTTGTTTTCCCTGGGCACACCATTTTCTGTGCATGATTTGTGGCCCATTATATTCCCCAGGTGATTCACGCCTTTGTCTCTGACCCTTTTGAAAAGCTCACTGTGGTGTGTGGCACTAATTGGGTTTGGTGGCTTTCAAACTTCCAAACACAGGTTTTGAGCAGTAAAAACCCTAAAACACCTACCCATTCCTATCTTTCTATTTCCGAAATGTCTGTTGAATCATAATAAATTTTGCATTGAACAAAATATCTCTTTCTTCTTTGCTCACTGCCGGAGTGGAGCGGGGGCACGTCTTGTCTTATATTATGCAAGTGGCCCACTACCTAGTTCGGTCCACTAGGCAGTCACATATAATACTATCTTCTTTACTGGTGCGGAAGCACTTTAAGAAAGGTATCTTCACTTTAATGTTGGTCAAGCATCATCTTCCTCTGAAAAGGAAGAACCTTGAGGACACCCTCCTTGTAGCACAGAATGTGTACTCACCTATTAATTAATAAAGTTGTTTTATTAAAATTCATATGGCTGTAATGGCCGTAAACAGCCGTAAATTTTCCCATACCATACTATAAGACCCTCCCATCCCTGCTTTACAGTTATGGTTACGGCCAGGTAGCCTACCATAAACACCCATAAAGTTTACGGCCATAACCTTATACGGTTACAGTGGAACACCCCTTCGCCTCCCCCTCCAATGACACATGACGTAATCTTAATGGCGCATGGGTTCAAGTCCGGGCAGTGGGATTCTTTTTCACCCTGAATTTCCATGTTGTCTATGAGATATTCTCCTTGTAAATGCAATGAAAAATACCTCATAAATACTTCTTTCACAATAGATACCTTACCCTCACCCTAACTCTAACTCTAACCTCTCACCCCCTAACCCAAACCCCTAACCTCCTAGCCAACACACAGTGCTGATACCCGGAGTTAGGGCAAGTGCAGAGTTAGGGTGTGTGTGCTTGCCCTAACTCCTCGAAACAGGGGTGCAGGCATGAGGGGACACAGGGAAAAAATGAAAGAAAAAAAAATCACTACTTGTCAGCACAGAGCAGATTCTGGGTTCTGAGGTGATGAGGGCAACTGAAGCACGAAGAGTTCCAACAAATAAGCCTGGAGTTTAGACTAGAATAGTGTAAAGTACAGGGAAATAACTACAGCTTATATACTAAAGTCCCTAGGGGTTGTAAATTAAGGTACAGTGTCCAATGGCAACAGACAAGATTAATGCAAAGTAAATGAAGGGGTATATGAACGTAGAGGGGGCGATCAGGAACCCAAAGGTCGGGAAACCAAATCAAATCCAATTCCTCACATCTCCAACCTCGAACCGGGGACTCAAATTGGGGAGAAAAAAATTGAAAGGGTGAATGCAAGTATGCTGCATGCACTGGTGGGGAATCGAACCCGGATCCGCTGCGGCCAAGACGAGGAACAATGTTTAATGAGCCAGTGGGTGTACCAGTGCTTTTTACAGCTTTATTTGCACCTAGCCAGGCGTGGTGGGGTGGGTCGGTTCAGGGGAGTTGAGTTGATGCTCTGTATACTTACTTGCACAAATCCTTGTCTTCAAGTTCAAATCAAATCAAATCCAATTTCCTCACATCTTGGTCCAACCTTGAACTGGGGACTCGGATCGGGGAGAAAAAAATTAAAAGGGTGAATGCAGGCATGTCACATGTGCTGGTGGGGAATCAAACCCCGATCCGCCGCGGGCAAACTGACTATGCCGCCAATGAGCCGGCAGGTGCACCATACACAGCCAGTGCTTTCTACACCTCCTATTTGAACCTAACCTAGCCAGGCGCGGTGGGGTGGGTTGGCTCAGGGGAGTTGGTACTCTGTATACTTACTTTACTTGCACAAATCCTTTGTCTCCAAATCAAATTGAGCCCATTTCCACCCCAGTTAAAACAAACCATTGAACCAAACCGGGAATTGAGTTTTAAAAAAATGAAAAGGAAAAAGCTGCCTATGGCACGCGTAGATATGCACTGGCGGGGAATCAAACCCCAGTCAACTGCAGCCAACAGATGATACCCCAATGAGCCAGCAGGTGTACCATACACAACCAGTGCTTTCTGCAGCTTTATTTAACCTCGCCTACCCAGGTGAGGTGACTCTGAGTCAAGTCAATTCCAGGAGATTTGTGCTCGTGTACATCTTTGATAAATCTTACTTCCAATTCCACATGCTCATTTGCTGGCGTAGCTCGTGATTAGCCTGTTAGGATGATAAAAATTTAAATGCATACCACCGGGAGCTTTTTCGTTCCCTCGAACCAAAAAAACTGCTTTTACTTTCACCGAATGTATACACCAGCGGGGAATCGAACCCCGACTCACCGTGGTAATTTCACAATTAATTGATGGTGTGAATTAGCTGGCATGTGTACCACACACCACTGGTGTTTCTCTTCTCTTCTCCTCTGCAACATCTCGCCGACTATTGAGAAACTGAATAGATACTATTGAGCCAGCCACCAACATTAACATCCTTGCCGTTCATCTTACCTACTTATTGCCTTCGGCTACTCCTGCATTTGGCCCAATATATACCACAATGCTTGCTTCAAGGTGTCTGCCGCAACCTACTTGTTTTGGGTTTCAAAAAAAATTACTCAACCCAGCGAGGAATTGAGCCCTGAATCATCATGATCAGCGCAGCCACGTTTCTACTTGGCTGGTGTGTGTACTAGCGTGTGTACTATACCCCACTGGTCTTCTTCTTGTGCTGAGTGAATAATATAAATATTAGAGTCCGGGAGCAGCTGTTTGCTCGGCCACTTTATAATACTCGAGCTCTTCATCACCGCCCGTCCAAATTAATCAATTTTTTTTTCTCCTGACTCGACCTGACTCCCACCGGAGCCGCGCGCTGCCCAGTTCCTAGTTCAAGTCCAACTGGTTGAACTGCCTCCAAGTCCAAAAAAACAAATGCAAAAATCTCTCAACATTTTCTACGATGCGCTGATTGAACCCTGATCTGCCACTTTTCACAGCTTTTTCTGAACCTGGCTAGGTCAACCAATTAAACTGCAGCTGAGTGAAGTTCCAGGGGATTCATTTACTTGGCTTCACTCACTCCCAATTCAACATGTTCACCATAGCTCTCGAGATTAGCTGCCAATGGGTGCTACAATAAAAATACATATGCCTGCCAACTTAGTGTTTTCATTCCCTTGCTCCGTAGCTCCATCCTCGTGCCAAACTCTGGGAACCAAAAGAGTTGCATTTGACCTCATTATTCATGCGCCAACAGGGAATCGAACCCCGACTCGCCATCATATTATTCTTGTGCCGTTTGAATTGGCTGGTGTGTGTACCATGCACCTTGCATGCACCACTGGTGTTTCTTCTCCTCTCGCTGAGTACTGAGCAATACTGAATGGGTAATATGTTGAGCTGGCCGGTTGTCATTGTCAATAATCTACACTGCCTGCAGCCCTCTGTCCTTCCAATGAACTCCGCAGTAAGACACACCTTGATCCATTTCAAAGTTCAGTTGCTTTTGCTTTTTGTCGCCAAAATAATTTGTTGCAATCCAGACACCAGCGGGGAATCGAACTCTGACTCGCCTGTGGTAATTTTGTGATCCTGTCAATTACTAAGCCGGCACGTGTACCACACACTACTTAGTCTGTTGTTAAGCGCGGGGTGGTAAGCGCTTGTTATGTAATCAGCACAGCTGCACCATTCTTTGAAAGGCGACCACGAGACTACCATCAATATTTTCGAGAAATTCCAGTATACAGAATGTTTGACTGACCATTGCAAAGCTCAGCCAATTTATTTGAACTTTTAGAGTTCTGTTTGAGGCTCAAAGTGCAACATAAGTGATAGTCACATGTGACATGACATGTCATGCTTTGGCGCTTCATCCACCTGGATTCTGAGCTCTAGATAAAAAATCTGAGCAGGCAGGAACATTCAGTGTACTAATATAGATTCATCTGCAGCAAAAACTAGTTTAAGTATCTATCCCGTAGCCACAAAACATCGAAATCCGGCGGCGTGGCTGTGCAGATTATGTAACAAGGTTTTACCCCGAACCCCCGCGCTTACTAACAGACTTCAATATATTGAGGTACAAGATCAGGTAATATTGAAGTGTCTGTCTGTGAGAGACCACACACTACTGGTGTTCTTCAAGTTCTCCTCCTCTAATTTCAACATCTCACTGACCGTAATAGATATCTTGAGCTGGCTGCCATCAGTCTATGCTGTCTACCTCCGTCCTTCCGATGAATTCGCCGGCAAACTTGTCACCTTGATCCATTTCAAAGTTTGTTTGCTTTTTCTCGCAAAAAGCAGCCATTGACCGGCTACACACCAGCGGGGAATCAAACCCCGACTCGCTGTTATATTCTAATTTCTCGGGGGCTGCTGGAATTAGCCGGTGCATGTACCACACACCACTGGTGTTTCTCCATCTCTACAACATCTCACTGGGTACTGAGCAATGCTGAATGGATATCAAGCTGGCTGCCAAAACTCAACATTCATGCTGCTCACCTCATAATTATCTATTGCCTTCAGCTTCTCCTGTATTGGTGCAATATATATCACAATCCTCAAGTTGTCCACCGCAACCCACTTGTTTTGAGTTTTAAAAACATATTACCCCTCAGTAGTGAATTCACCAGCAGGGAATTAAACCCCGAATCATCACCCACCTTAATTCTACTTGGTTGGTGGGTGTAACACACCCCACTGGTCTTCTTACTGAGTGAGTATCTGAGTCGGGGAGCAGCTGTTCCTCAGGCTGCTTGGCCACTTCAAGTTTATCCTGTACTCAAGGAGCTCTTCTCTCCACACCATCACCCTCTGCCAGTGTCCAAATCAAATTTCTCTCCTAGCCCAACCTTGTGCACCACCCAGCTCCTAGTCCCAGCTCACCTCATTCCAAGCAAACAAACAAAAAAAAAACCTCAATATTCTTCTGATGCACTGGTGGGGAATCAAACCCCGATCTGCCACAGTACAAGACCAGACTACACATTGGGCTGGCAGGTGTACCAGACACAACCAGTGCTTTCTATAACTCTTTTTGAACCGGGCTAAGTCAACCAATCAATCTGAGTGAAGTCCCGGGAGGTTTCAAGCTTGCACTCACTTACTTCCAATTCAACATGTTCACCACAGGCCCCAGGATTAGCTGCCAATGGACACTACAATAAATAGTAAATACATACCGGCTCAGCTTTTTCATTCCCTCAAACCAAAAACTGCCTTCACCCTCATATATACACTAGCAGGGAATTGAATCCCGACTCACTGTGATACCTATTCTCATCCTTTTCGAATTGGCCGGCGGGTGTATTGATGTAATTATGTAATGAAATTTCTTCCGAAAAATTGTGGTTTCTATTAGAACAGCTGTAGCACAATGAATACTGAGCCAATTGACTTAGTTCTTGGATATGTTATGTACCAGAACCGGTACCAGGGGAATATCAGGTTTACAGATATAAATCCACCCAAATCTGCATGGTAGGCCCTACTTATGTTAGCATGCAAATATGGTCTTTGGTAAAGTGAGTGCCAAATCACACTGAGTTGGGTAACACCCAAAAAAAAATACACCATCCCCTGGTGCTAGTTTGATACATAGCATATTCAAGAACCAAGAACTAAGTCAATTGACCTAGTATTCATTGTGTTACAGCTGTTCCAATAGAAACCATGATTTTTTGCAAGAAAATTCATTACATAATTATATACCTCCTCCCATCAAAAAAGCTGGTACTTGATACTTGATCCCCTGCAGATTTTCAGTGCGAGTCAAATGCACCTACTCCCGAAGGATTCTGACCAGATTTGAGCTCGTAGTGGGTGTTCTAAGCAAAATGGTGCAAAAAAAAAAGAACACTCCACACCTTTTGTTCTGCAAACAGCTGTAATGTTCATCAGTGTACTCATTTTCTGGCAAAGGGAAACCAAGTTAAGCAGAGTTTGGGAATGTGGTGTGGAAAAAGGCTGAACTGATGTATAGCAAACATGCATATACTGATTTGAGAGATCTC
This sequence comes from Mycena olivaceomarginata, assembly GCA_029378375.1. NCBI lineage: Eukaryota > Fungi > Basidiomycota > Agaricomycetes > Agaricales > Mycenaceae > Mycena > Mycena olivaceomarginata. The sequence goes on along the minus strand of JARKIC010000564.1, from coordinate 190,403 downwards.
TTTAATATATGTAGTATAGTATAGTTGGCACCCATTAAAAATCTAAATTTGCTATGCAACTTTGCACAATGTGCAGAAATCCCATGCAGCTCATGCGGCTTTTGCACAAGCACTCTAATTGGTTGAAGTTGGTTCAAATCTCAAAAGCCTCTAGTTACCATCAGTCACACAAACATTTACACAGCTTGGATATGGAACTACATATTCCTCAACTGTTTCTGTCAACATATGTTATCACAAATTACCATGAAGCATCTGGTTCATTTTGACCACTGGGTAGAATGACAGGAGGGTTGAATTCCTGAAAGAATGACAATCCATGTAGTCGTTCATCTACTGTGGCCACATCTTTAATCTGGGATGATCTGATGAACAGTAGACGTGCAGCCTCCCACATTTTCCTTGCTCCAACAGAGTCACCATGGCGGAGCATAATATCCCCAATGCCAACCATGCATTGGGCTCTGAGGCAATGGATATCAAATTTTGTTGCTCCTTCAAGTGCTGTGGAAAAAAGGTTGAGGGCCATCTCATCATCAGCCAATGCATATGTGTCTGCGAGACATCGAAGAGAACACAGGGTGTTGACTTGATCTTTTGTTTTCCTGGAGAATGAAAAGTACACCATTGCCCAGTGAGATCTTTTCTCTCTACTGAAAATCTTGTGCCGAGGGTCCCCAAGTGCCATCAAGCATTCCATTGTGATGTCTGCGGCATAAGTGATTTCGGGCCATGGCTAAAGAATTTTCAAAACCTGTGCGCACAGCCTGGGTGTTTCCTTGATAGAGATGTAGACATGCTGAAACGCTGACTTTGAGTTTATAGGTGAAACCCAACTGGACCGGCCAGTCAAATTTGGGGTGAAACAGAAGTAGTGTAAGTAGTGTTCGAGGGTTCGGGCCAAAGTATATGGCCTGTGTGAACCCAGTAATATATCCGAGTCGTGTTAGGTCTCTGTAAATCTTATGTCCCAAATCCAACCACTTCAACTCCAATCCAAATCAATCAAACCAAAACTGTTCCCTTTTATCCAACAATATCCAACCGTTCTAATGTTCATTCCAATCACAACCAAAAGTATAACCAAACAAGACCAAAATCGATTCGTACGGGGGGTGTTCTTCTTCTCTACAGTACATTTGGTCCCTCCTTATATACCCCTATTGTTTATTCTAGCCAAACAACCTAAACCTACGTAGTTACTAACCAGTTTCTTATGTCTCCTAGGTTACAGCAAGTTTACCCACAGATTTCTACAGTTTTTAGTGGTAGCGCTGTCGCAGTGACGAGTTCTCTGCTGGTAAGCAGAAATGGTGGGTCGGTCGTCTGGAAGTTGGGAGCACAGGTGAACTGGAAAAGCAGTGGGGTGGTCCCGAGAAAGCGTAGAAGCGTAGAGTAGAAATAGAGTGAGAAAGGGGATAAGTGCGTGTGGGCGTGAAGTAAGGCTGGGGCTCAGAAAGACTCGGTGAGGGAAGATATCTGGTGTAGAAGTACTCAGTGTTCACTGGCGGCGTACCCTCGTTGGGGTACTCAAGTCACCTGACCGCGTCGATACTCGTGGTTCGGGGCAGAAAGGTAATCCTTGTCCATATTTACGTACAAGGTAAATAAACTGTCGCAAAAGCGATCGGTTGTAAGGTATGCAAGAAGAGATGGAAAGGGGGGAAGCAATGAGGGGCTCAGCTTCGCCCTTCCACAGCAGCTGGAAACACCGGACCAAAATCCATAGGTTACTATGGTCTCCTGGCCACCAGGTGCCTCATGCCATGTTTCCGCCGCATGTTTCTTCTACATAGCCTCACTCCCTTGTCAACCGAGCCATGAAACACCTCAAAACGCGTCCCCTGACATTTGTCGTCACCTACATATTGCGACAGGTACGAACAATGAGGCCTGTTACGAAATCACGTGACCGTCTCCATCGTTCTCGTCCGACACTAACTGCACTCCCGTTTCAGCTCCTACATCCTTTCTTCGCAACCAACTTTGCCTCGAGGCTTTAACACTGTTTGGCTCCCTTCTATCGTCTTAATTCCGCGGGCTGCACCCTCAAGACATGCTACCCAATTAATGCCTGTTAAATCGAAAATTTCCGACCATTTCTGGTATGTTTTTATCCATGTTCTATTTCTCCGCTCTTCAATGCATGTACCCAAGAACACAACAAAATTATTTGGCTTCCCAGGGCTTTATAGATAGCTTCCGCACTAGTCAGATTCCGGAGAATCTGAGCCTCGTTGGCTGCCAAGGAAATATCAAGACACACCATCATAGTCAGGCAATGTGCATGAAAAAAGGGTGAGTGATTCACTGAGGTCTTGCTGGCAATTAATTTGTATAATTTGTGGGCCTCAGTGTACTCGGATTTTGCAATGTGGATTGTTGCCTGCTCATCAAGAACAGACAGGTTGAGGTCAGAGCTTTCCATTCCCATAGCCACGAAACTGCTCATGCACCTGAATGCAGAGTGCTAGAGCGCGAGGCAGATTGCCCAGTATCACAGTCGCGTGTGCCTCCAAATATGTCCATTGATAGTCCGGAAAGTCTGATGTGGCACTCCCAATTTTCCGGGCTGCGGTCACAGCCGCAATGATTCCCTCTGCATCCCAGAGCCTATCTTTAATTCGGCATTGGGTATCCACAGATTTGAGGATTTGCTTGTGATTTCTGGTCCTCATTCCCAGAGACAAGGCAAAATCACAAAAGGTTGTTGCCTTCTGCGGGTTCCTGCCCTGGTAATAGAAAGCGGCTGCATCGTAAAGCATAATGGCTGAAAGACTGAGGTTTGTGAAAATTTCAATAGTAGCATGTGTTCATACCTTCCTGGATGGGACATTGAACTGTAGCAAAGTATTCAACCCCTTGAGTAATCAAAGACTCGGCTTCTTCGACTGTCAAAGGTCCTTTCCCCCGAAGACACTCACACGCGTACTTCCATCGCAAGCGAGAATCTCCCGTTGGATTGATCAAATGTGGAAGTCTATGCATCAGTGGACTTGATCCTTTCAACATGATTCTCGAGAGTGTGTTCACCTCCAGGATGCTGAATCCGATCTCAGAAAGTGCATCTTCGTCGTCAGTCAGAGTTTGGAGGAGAAGATCATTGATATTTCCTAGATAAGAGGTAATTCGAAGGCGAAGATCATCTGGTGAAAATTGCGCATAGGAGGCATAAACAGCTAGCAGGCGTTGAAAATGGCTCATTAGGGGTCGATAAATCGAAGATGGAGGTGGATTGACCCTGCGAATATATTCACGGATAGGGCTGAGGGTCTTGAGTTGCCTGTTCGGGTCGACATATGCTAGTGATGTTCGAAGAAGAAGTGATCTGTGGTGAGCAAGATCTGTGATGGGAACCTTGCTCATATGAAGATCTTCCTCGGCAATCCCATCTGGGAGCAAGGAGAGAAGCTGAAGGAGATCCTTTGTATGTGGGGAAGATGAGATCTGTGGACTCATAAGTGAAATCTCAATAGAGATTTCTAGATTTGAACGCTTGTCCAGGCCATCTGAGAGGAGCGCTGTTGCCTCATTTTTCCAGCGGGACAAGGTGCTTGGGTATCCTTCGAAGGAGGCTATGTTTGCCATCAAACTTATGGCTAAGGGGAGATTGCCACAGAGATCCAACAGTTCATCACGGGCTGCTTCTTCACCAATCTCCGGTTTATCTGCAATATCATTAAATATTTGAAGTGAAGCCAACATAGAGAGGGGCTCAAGCGGAGCCAGAAATGGGCGGTTCCATTTCACTTTTGCTGGTCGTTCAGCCCCACGCATTGTGAGCTATCATCACAGGATCAGTGATGGTTTAAGTTGAAAATCTGAGACAAACAAGCAAGGCCAAGCTGGGAACATCCGCCAACAGCGAGATAATCTCCTCCACTGACCCGCGGGTTTCTACTGGCTCCCATGGTGTCTCAAAATTGTCAAGAACAAGCAGGCACATTCCACACTCCTTGAAATGTTGCACAATTGCTTTGAGCAATTGTCTCGATGGCCCAAGTCCAAGATGAGAGCCAATGATGAATACCAGGTCTTCACTTGCATTCGCTGATTCGCACGAAATAAAATGGCGGTGGGCGTATTTCTCGACAATTACTGGATCGTGTATGGCTGCCCTGGCAAGCGTTGTTTTTCCCATCCCACCGGGGCCAATAATCACGGCCCCGGCGGGATCGACGAGGAGAAGCAAAACCAGATCCTTTAGCTCAGACTGACGGCCATGAAATATTTTTGGCGATGCAGGCAAGATCGAAAGGAAACCGGAACTGTTGAAAATCAGTTTAGTGTTGAGTGCGGTAGATTTTCGCTTCTACCGATTGCTTGAAGAGCTTCTGCGTATCTAGAGATCCATATTAGGCAATGTGGGTAGATAATATATGATGATCCGAACCGAGGAATTTGTATCGAAGGATCCGCTTCGAGCTGAAAGCAGTTCCAAGAACTCATTATGTCTTGCCTCAGTATCTATATTCAAATCAACGAGAGCACTGGCAACCCCAACACCGATTTGTATCTTTGAACTTCATCAGGCGCTGTGTCGTAATACGAGTCGGACTGACCATGAATATCTTGTGCGCCCTCGCTAGCTCAACTTCGCAGGCATCCAGTTGGGTCTTGATCTCGGCTTGCTTCAAAAATCGACCTATTTTTCCGAGGTCTCGTTGTGCCATCAGACATGCATGAAAGCTTTGCAGATTCCTACAGAAGGATCAATTGCAAAGATTCACTGGAAGGTTTGCACGCACTGTGTATATTGCGCAGTCTTATCAAGAGTTTCGGGCGATGATATCAATCCCGTGTGTTCCGGTTCAATACACAGAGCCGCTAGCAGACAAAGCACCTGGTGGATTTACTCTACCATGCGTAAGCATTTCTCCCGCTGAGATTTGATATTCTGTCCTCCCGATTCCATTAGGCTTCCGAATCACATTCAATCATTAAACTAATATCCACCTGGACAATTGAAACGACTGCCAAAGTTAAACTGCAGAGACTTGGGAGGAAAGGTATTCCTGCCACTTTGGCCATGTCTTGAAGGCCATTGGCTGCTACGATGGTGTACTGAAGAGTTCGGTCACTGGTTTCGGGGGCCATGGTTAAGAGTCGGAGGTAGGATGAGTCATGTGAAGGCACATCGCCTCTTATATGCGTGTCCGGGTGTTCTTCCGTGGGAGGCGACAGAAGATGATCAGACAACTACATCATCCAAGCAAAAGGGTTCTCAAGAATATATGATAATATCGTATTTTTAAATTGGGCGGGGGGAATAAGCGGCTGAAAGGCTTTCTTGATCCGGGTTACCGAGGTAGAGTACCGGGGTTATTTCTTGTTTTGTTTTCTGAAACTTGAAAACGATTTTCCTCCATCATACAGCAGACTCGGATATTTTACAAACCAATTGGAGCCGGCGATTGCTCAACAGCATCCGCAGAAGAATCTGGTGATAGATTACCGTCCGGGAGTAGAGACGGGGAGCCACTGACAAGAAGGCATTACTTATGATTTGAGCTGTACGACTGCGGTAAATATCTACTTGGTCAACCCGGATAAACGATGAATCAATCGTTACAATGACCGACCTTTTCGACGAGTTTCCGGAGTGGAGGTTTCCGGGAGGTTGGGAAGTTCGATTTATCACACACAGCAGACCCGGATATTTTAGAGACCAATTGGAGCCGGAGATTGCTCTACAGCATCCGCAGAAGAATCTGGTGATAGATTACCGTCTGGGAGTAGAGACGGAGAGCCACTGAAACAACTTGAAGTAAGGCATTGCTTGTGATTTGAACTGTACGACCGCAGTAAATATCTATTTGGTCACCCCCGTATATAGTATAACGACGAACCTACTAGTTGTGACTCAGAGTAACAATGACCGACCTAGTCCAAGTCCAACTGGTTGAACTGCCTCCAGGTCCAAAAAAACAAACGCAAAAATCTCTCAACATTTTCTACGATGCGCCGGCAGGGAATCGAACCCCGATCTGCAAGAAGCACGAACTCATCGAGTTGGCACTGGGCAGATGTACCACACACAACCAGCGCTTTTCACAGCTCTTTCCGAACCTGGCTAGGTCAACCAATTAAACTGCAGCTGAGTGAAGTTCCAGGAGATTCATTGTGCTCGGCTTCACTTACTTCCAGTTCAACATGTTCACCATAGCTCTCGAGATCAGCTGCCAATGGACGCTACGATAAAAATACATATGCCTGCCGGCTCAGTGTTTTCATTCCCTTGCTCCGTAGCTCCATCCTCGCGCCAAGCTCTGGGAACCAAAAGAGCTGCACCTCATTATTCATGCGCCAACGGGGAATCGAACCCCGACTCGCCGTTATATTATTCTCGTGCCGTTTGAATTGGCCGGTGCGTGTACCATGCACCACTGGTGTTTCTTCTCCTCTCGCTGAGTACTGGGCAATGGTGAATGGGTAATAACGTGAGCTGGCCGGTTGTCAATAATCTACGCCGCCTGCAGCTACCCTCCGCGGCGGCCCTCCGTCGTTCCGATGAACTCCGCAGCAAGACGCACCGCGATCCATTTCAAAGTTCGGTTGCTTTTGCTTTTTGTCGCAAAAAGAAGCTGGTTCAAGCCAGGCACCAGCGGGGAATCGAACCCCGACTCGCCGCAGTATGTTCGGGATTTGGAAATTAGCCGGCGCGTGTACCACACACTACTGATGTTCTCCAAGTTCTCCTCCTCTGATTTCAACATCTCACCGAGTACCGTGACCTGGTAATAGATATCTTGAGCTAGCCACCATCAGTCTACGCTGTCTACCTCCGTCCGTCCGATGAATTCGGCGGCAAACTCGTCACCTCGATCCATTTCAAAGTTTGTTTGCATTTTCTCGCAAAAAGCAACCATTGACCGGCTACACACCAGCGGGGAATCGAACCCCGACTCGCCGTTGTATTCTAATTTCTGGGGGGCTGATAGAATTAGCCGGCACGTGTACCACACACCACTGGTGTTTCTCCTCATCTCTACATTGAACATCTCGCTGGGTACTGAGCAATGCTGAATGGATATCAAGCCGGCCGCCAAGACTCAACATCTATGCCGCTCACCTCATAAATATCTATTGCCTCCAGCTTCTCCTGCATCGGTGCAATATATACCACAATCCTCAAGTCGTCCGCAGCAACCTACTTGTTTTGAGTTTTAAAAACAGATTACCCCTCGGCGGCGAATTCACCAGCAGGGAATCGAACCCCAAATCATCAGCCACCTTAATTCTGCTTGGCTGGTGGGTGTACCACACCCCACTGGGCTTCCTACTGAGTGGGTATCTGAGTCGGGGAGCAGCTGTTCCTCAGGCTGTTCGGCCACTTCAAGTTTATCCTGTACTCGAGGAGCTCTTCTCTCCGCACCGTCACTCTCTGCCAGTGTCTAAACCAAATTTCTCTCCCAGCCCAACCTCGCGCACCGCCCAGTTCCTAGTCCCAGCTCACCTCCTTCCGAACAAAACAAACAAACAAAAAACGTCGATACTCCTCTGATACGCTGGTAGGGAATCGAACCCCGATCTGCCACAGTACGAGACTAAAGTATACATTGGGCTGGCAGGTGTACCAGACACAACCAGTGCTTTCTATAACTCTTTTTGAACCGGGCTAGGTCAACCAATTAATCTGAATGAAGTCCTGGGAGATTTCAAGCTTGCACTCACTTACTTCCAATTCAACATGTTCACCACAGCCCCCAAGATTAGCTGCCAATGGACACTACAATAAAATGGTAAATACATAACGGCTCAGTTTTTTTCATTCCCTCGAACCAAAAAAACGTCTTTCACCCCCATCTATACACCAGCAGGGAATCGAACCCCGACCCGCCGTGGTACGTCCTTTCGGAATTGGTGGGCGCGCGACTTTGGTGTCTGCTCTTCTCCTCTACAACATCTCACTCGGTACAGTCCCGGTGTTTCCTTTTTCTTCAACCGCCCCCGGGATCCGCAATGCCCTGTCTTACAGAGTCAGTGAGTGAGTGAATCCATATACATACTTCTTCATGCCCCTCCTTGTCTCTAATCAAATACAATTTTCCTCTCAACCCAGCCCAATCTCAGCCCAAGGGGAATCGAATTGAAAAGAAAAAATAGAAAAAAAAAGTGTCGATGCAAACATGCACAGTGCACTGGGGGGGAATCGAACCCCCATCCGCCGCGGCCAGTCGAGTGGGCCAATCATCCCAATGACCGGCGGGTGTCATACCATACACAACCAGTGCTTTCTACAGCTTTATTTGAACCTGGCTATCCTAGGTCAACGATGCCGACGCACTCACGCAGAAAGTCAAAATAATAATTCTCATTAGGGGAAGTCAGAGTTGGCGATTCAGTGTCGATTCTGAGGCAATTCAGAAATCGATTCTGAACCGATTCTGATCCTGGAATCGACCAAGAATCGAAACAGAATCGTTGTTCCTCCTCCGGAGGAGGAACAACATCAGAATCGACTCTAGAATCGATGATTTCGATTCTCAGTCGTAACACAAACCGACTCCGGACTCCGAAGTGGACCAGAATCGAAATCAGAATCAACACCAGAATCGACTCGCGAGTCAGTACTCTGACTTCCCCTATTATTGATGCAAAGAGAGTACACGGGGGTATCGTGTGTGTAGATAAATGAGATGAGTAAGGTATGATGTAGGTGAACGACAGCAACTTCTAGCGCTTTGCGCTCGCCACTGGCGAAGTCAGACGCGGACTACACTTCCGGTGCAGGCAAGGAACGTTCGTCGTCCTTTGCTGTCATGTCCGTTCGCTTCGGCTCCGCTGTCGACGCCCACGCATGAGGCGACACGCGGCGCCCCGTTTTAAGCGGGATTAACAAAACACATTTTTTCTGTTCAACGTTGTACGTCGACACGGGAGACGTCCTCTCCGTCTGGGTGCCAGGTGGCAGTAGTGTTGCCGCCGGCTATAGCCGTTTTTTTTTTTGAAATTGATGTAGTACAAGGAATACATTAGAGAGAATTCTGAACTTTGAAAAAAATTGGGCATCTGGAGCACCCTGAAAGCCGAGGAGGCTTCCCTTGCTACTAAGCATCTGGCCAAGATATCGCGATGATATTTGATGTGAGCCGTTTACAAGAGCGCGGTGCGGCCCACCGGCCCACCACTTCGAATGAAGAAGTGGAAATTAGTTGATTTCGGTGCCAGGGTCTATAGAAACGGAGAGCTGATAACGGAGATTGCCGGCGGAGTTAAAGACTTACAGCGTAATTTTATAAGGAGTAAGCTGATCAAATATCGAAGAACCAGTTGCACAAAAGACTTAATGTTCGCAGTACATCCCACTGCTTTTATGGTGCTCTAGATGCCCAAATATTTCCAGAATTTCTACTGATGTATTTCGGGTACTAAGTCAATTTCAGGAAATCGACCGGCTGAGCCGGCGGCAACATTAGGTGGCAGTGTTGTCGGATCAAGGCCCGGGCACCGAACTCTCGACAGAACAAACCCAGATGCTTACCTACAGTAGCGAAGATGGCGTCGTTGACGCTGCTCTCAGTCCCCACCGAGCTCCTCCTGGCTGTAGTCGAGGCCATCGACGACGTGGCATCGCTGCGCAGCTTCTCCCTCACCTGTAAGCTCGCCCGTCTGCTGGCCGAGTCAGCCCTCTACCGCGCCGTCCTGGTGACCACTGGCTCGCAAGCGTCGTGCCTTGCCAAAGCCCTACAGCAACAGCAACGTGCAGAGCTCGTGCAAGTGCTGGACCTGCAGCCAAATTACGGCAGTAACGCGAACCTCGAGGAGCTGACGCCGCTGATCGGGGCGATGGCAAAGCTTCGCGCGCTGTCGATGGAGAGCCCGTTCGCGAATTACGGCCACAGGCGCTCCAGGGCGATCAGCCGCCGGTGGGAGGCGCTGATGCAGGGCTACCGCGCGCTGTTCCTCGATGCCCAGTGCGGCGCTGGCCTACAGAAGCTCACGAGCTGTAAGTTTTTTCTTGGTCTGTTCTGGTCGCAGGCGCTGACAGAGCTGGAGTGACGATCCATTGGTCGGGTGACGACAGCCGTTTTTGGCTGCTCACGGAATTCAAGCCGATCCTCACGCTGCCGGCCCTGCAGAGCCTCACCGTCTCGTGCGCCGTCCTGGGCGACGACCTCGCCGACGGCCTGGACGCCTTCGCCAGCACCACAGCCTTGACCCATCTCGGGCTGGTTGAGTGCTTCGTGTCACAAGTGGCGCTGACCGTCGTGCTGGCACTCCCTCGCGCGTTGCGGTCCTGCCACCTGGGCAGCATGCGCTATCACACCTCCCCCTCCAATAATTACCGCGAAGCGTCACCCGAGCAACAACTCGAGGCCCTGCGACAGCAACGCCACTCGCTCCAACAACTCACCTGGTTCGACAAGGACTTCGCCTACGACACAGAAGTCCGTCGCGTGTCCACCGCCCCTGGGGCAGGCCTGTACGATTTCACTGAGCTGCACGCCCTCACCCTCGACGGCGCCTCCGCACTGCTCTTCTCGAACCTCCTCTCCGAGTGCGCGCCGCCCAACCTGGACCGACTGCGTATCATCCGGCACGACGAAGGCACCGTCTTGGACCACCCCGTCGGCGGCGTCGGCTACGCGCGCATCCCGGGCATCCCACCACCCTTTTCTCTGCACCAGTATCTCCCAAGCTCCACCACCTCGACCTCATCTTCACTCCCCAGAACCGCTGGAATATGAAGCCTCTCTTTAAGCCCCTCTTGGCTAAACCCGACCGGCGTTACCACGTCAAGCGCCTCGGAGAAGGCTACCACGCCCGTGGCATCCGTCTGGCCATCTTTATTGCCAACCGCGGCAACGCGATCCCGCCTTACCTGTCCGGCCAACAGGTGCCGTGCGAGGAGCCCGCTTACCGCGCCGAGAATGCCTGGTTCTCGGAGCCTGAAATGGCATAGGTGGTACATTTTGGTGCGTGACTAGGGATGGTTAGAAGAGTTTAACTCGATAAGTGGATTAGTTAAGAGGTGGTTGTTGTCTATCTGTCGCTGTCGCTGTCGCTTCTTTTCCTACCTGCTTGACTCTCACGTCCTTCACTCGTCCTCGGAGCGCCTGTAATGCATGCATGCATTGTCGCCCTCCCTGCCCCTTCTTCCTTCCTCAGACTCATGTCCTTCACCATGCTCCTCATGCCTCCTCTCCCTCACCCCTCGGAATCACTGCGTTCCGAGCCCACGTCTGCATAGCGGTGCGGACATACGCCGAGCAGGTGCGGATCATTGCGCTCACTTATTCAACATCTTCAATACTACCAAATTGTTATCCGATCCATAGTTGAATTCGGTGGAATTCCTCAATGACCATGACAGCCATTATTTGTTCACCTTTGAAAGAAGATACCGAGGATCTACGCAATGACAAAAATATATACCGGCTCAACTTTTTCAACCAAAAGAGTCGATCTTCTGTCGCGCATATGTACACCAGCGGGGAACCAAACCCCGATTCGCCATGGCATTCTCAACGCATGTTAAATTGACCGGTGCGTGCACCACACACTACTGGTGTCTTCTCTTTTCATCTCCAACATCCCGTTGAGTCGGTGCCGAATGAATATCGAGCCGGCTGCCAACATTCGTACCGCTCATCACAATCTTATTCATTGCCTTCAGCTACTCCTTCCTGTATTCTGAATCGGGGCAATATATATAGTAACACAATCCTCAAGTCAAGTTCTCCACCACCGCAACCCACTTGTTTTGAATTTTTTTTAATCCAAGATCAACCGTGAATACGCCAGCGGGGAATCGAACCCCGAATCATCATCGTCAGCCGCTTTAATTTCTACTTGGCTGGCGGGTGTACTATACCCTGCTGAACTTCTTCCTGTACTGAGTGGTGAGTGGGTATTTATCTGAGTCGGAGAGCAGCTGTTATACTGTACTCGAGCTCACCGGCACCGCCTGTCTAAATATTTTTTTCTTTCTCCCGACCCAACCTGGCCAAAGCCACGCGCCGCCCAGTTCCTCCAGGTCCAATTGCTTGAACTGCCTTAGTCCAACAAAAAGAAGAAAGAAAAAAAACTTCGGCATTTTGATGATGCGCTGGCGGGGAATCGAACCCCGATCTGCCGCAGCAAGCGAGCCTACGAAGTCGCTAAGCAAGCAAATTACTTAGATTAAAGCAGAGCGCTGATCTGCCCTGACCCTTAAATTCAGCCTGTTGAATTAGCGCTCCTTATAAAAGACCGATACATTGTTTTCATCCTCTCATCCCCTCTGCTCGACGTTGCTTGGACCACATTCATTTACTTCAATGCACTCACTCTCGTTGATTACTCTCGTTCTTACCGCTGCCTCAGCCATTCTCGCCCATGCTCCTGTCAAGGCAACGCGCTCTGAGCACCTCCTCACCAATGCTCAGAGATTAAAACGGGGGCTCCCGCCTCTTCCTCCTGTCGCGAGATGGTCTCCCACACGTAATTTCCCACATTAGACCCACCAGTCGGTCAATCACTCACTGACTGCACGTTGCTTAGGCCATGCACTCGCGCCTCGTGCCTCTCAGGTTTCAAAAACTCGCCGCAGAACAATTTCAGGCCTGATAGAAGTTACGGACAGCAGTAGCGGCGTCTCCTACGGATATGTTTGTCGGAAAAAACCCGAATGACTTGCAACGGATTGATGCAGCTTGAGGCCTTGAGACGGTTTGCAACTAGTTGCAAACCGCTCAGCCAAGACTTTCAAGATGTCTCAAGGTGTCTCAAGACAGCGGGCCAGTTCCAAACAGTCTCAAGGCGACCCAAGACGCCCAGCCTACAGCCAACTTCAGATGCCTTAAAAAGTTATATTTCGGACTCAGAGAATCTCATCAACTTCTTGACAGTCTATATAGATAAATTTCCTGCGCATGTATATCCGAGCTTGTAGTACGAATGTACAAAGCACATAATAAAAATGAATCCGTACTTTAAAGTTACAATATTTATCAACGATGCGTCACACGGCGTGGGTTTCTGAGCTGTTCCTTGAAAGCATCGTCCCAGAGGTCATTCAGCTCCGTCGGAGACGGGCGTCATGTACGCTTCGGAGGGCAGGGGAGGGGTCTTGCATAAACGTTTGCCGAGTTGCGGAAGCATTTTGGAGCGGGTGGAGCGCGATGATGTCATTGTCGGCATGGCCAGATATCAACCACTGCGACGTTACTCCGTGACTCCACCCTTCTTTCTTTCCTCCCACCACCATCCCCTTCATACCTTCGTCGCGCATAGGTGGGTTCTGGCCTCCCGCCGCCAAAATGATTATCCCTCTGATTATCCCTTTGCGTAGTTCAACCTGGCCTTTCTCCTATCACATGTACGTCCCTTTCCTCAACGCTCGACATTTCCCTGACTTGTACCCTTTCTACAGACCGCCATATCATTCTCGAGGTACGCCCACGTACTTATCTCCATTCCCTTGTGCCTGGATGCTAATATAGTCGGCACTTGAACTCGACATGGCGGTTCATTACATGTGCGTCGCAGATCAACTTTACCCTATCAGCATACTGACTTGATATTATAGGTATTTTTCTTTTCTATACCTTTCTTCTCCTCCCTCGTACTCCTACCTGTGCCAGTGTAGTGCTACGTATGCGAATACAGCAACTTTTCGTTTCATTGGGGTGAATCGAGTGCATGGGATCGGTCGGGCAGCGGCGAGCTGCCCTGTTTTTTTTTAGCGGTGGTTTCCGGCACCTTGAGAGTGGTTGTAAAGTTATTTGGCACGTAGGTGCCTTGAGACATCTTGAGACCCATACCCTGGCTCTCAAGGCGTCGCAAAAACCTAACCTCTGCGTTGCAAACCACACATTACCAAATCAGCTTGAGACGCCTTGCAACATGTCGCAAGGCGTCCAAAGAGGTTCGGGATTTTTCCGACATTTACAACCGATTATTACATGGGGTATAGCACGGTTGATCCCACCGAGAACCTCCGAACTGTCTCGATAACAATCCCGTGTAACCCGAATGCGAACGACTTGGTGGGCCTCAATGTCGCATCGGTGAGTCCGTGGGAGAGGAATACAATACATGGCTGATATCTCGAGGGGGGGTAGGGAACAGACGACCACCCATATTTTGGCGCCATCATGAGCTACTATTCAACCAACAATGACATGTCGAGCGCGACGGACAAGTCAGCCTCATTGATATCTCAACTTGTCTACTTCTTAATTCGTATTCATAGCTACGCTTGGATGGGAACGACTGACCTTAGTACGTGGCCCCATCCTTTTCTTATGTTATCTGGGATCTGCGGGGATTTACTTACCTTTTCTCTCGTTCTTTCTTCCGCTAGCCACAGCAGTCCCCACCATTGTCGGAAACTCTCCACAAGATGCTCAAGGTGCCGAGCAGGCTAGCGAGTCTTCCGTTGTACGTATTTCAAACTCAACGCCATACTCCGCATCGACGGCGTCCTAATCCATTCTCTATGTCTGTTTCAGCGGACCTATGATCCGGCTACCGCCGCGCTGACCCTGACTTGGTACAACACCGACGGCTGTAATTATCTCCTGTCCTCACACCGGAGGTCTAGCATTGACATGGCGTCCTTTACCCTCCATTAGCTGCGGGAACGACGATCCCCGTCAAAGTCGGCTCGATCTTGTACGCCACAGGGAATGTTGAACAGTTGGCGAGGCGTTTTAATCGGCCGGATGTTCGCATTATCGTGCGTAGCTTCATTCTCTGTGTCCTTCCCCTGGTTTTATCATTTATCACAATGCTAATGGCTGTACTTGGCTAGAATATCGTCTGGTACAAACGACTGTGGTTCAAAACCGCTAGATCTAGAGCCCACAGGTGTTTGTTGGTTTTGGCACTGAGCTATTTTCATCCTTTTTGTTTTGTTTCTCCCTCGCAGCCTAGAATACAGGCTAAGATATGCATATTAAACCTTTCCACGAGGGTTTTCCGCCGCTCTTTTCTGCCTGCTCTTGCCGTCGACATAATTGTTATTCAGGCTTCAACCTACATTGGGTACTTGATTTTACGCAACGCAAACGCTTGACGTCCATTATCGATATCTCAACATCAGCTTCCGTGGTCAGTGGCCCGGCGTCTGTGAGTCTACTATGTCGATTAGGTTAAGCAGGGCGACCTGCATAATTCTTGGGGCTGCGTGATTTTTGTTCAGTTTTGGCACCGTTCAAACTCCCCAAAGTTTCCACCATCGTCGTTTTATATCTTCGGTGAAAATATTTGGCAGGTGTACCAGACACAACCAGCGCCTTGCTAGGTTAGACTGGATACGCCCAACCAATATGATGTTCAAAGGTTTCCTCAGTTATCTGAGCACCTTGGCTTCGGTTCACAAAATAAATAATGCTGTGAGAAATCGTGCTGCCCGCATTTCAATTCCATAGTTTTACTAAATTTTACAATCATTCTTTCGTCTGGAGAGAAAGGGTTCAACTAATGCGGAACTTTTCGGGTCGGTGCTGCGGCCCGGCGGGCCAAATCGGTACTGTCTGCCCCATTTCGCAAGACTACTCACATTGCTCGGCGCCGTGCCTCCTGAAAGCGCCCTCGCAAGAGCTCCCTCAAGCGCAAGCTTCAAGTTTAAATCAGCACTTGACGGATAACATGAAAACCTTGTGCTCCACTTGATCTTCAAGTCACTAAGTGCTCCTCAAGTTTTTTCGATGACGCGCCCGAGTCTTGTCTCATGGGCCGGCAGCACGACAGTTTTGCAAGTTATTTGAAGAGTCGACATCGCGCGACTCTCCCACTGCCGAAGACTTAGGTTGATGTGGGCTGGCCACGGAGCCAAATGGTGGAGGAATTCGAAGACATGCAGTCCCACCTCAACGATTTCAAGAGACTGCAACTTCAACTTTAACGGAAGCTCGGCTCTGCTCCATTCAGGCGCGCCGCGATCGAACTGAATTGCCGCGGAACTAAATGGATGATCGATCCGCTTGCACGGTTCGTCACTCATGGCTTTTCCTTCTCCAACCAGGAACAATATAATCCATAATGACGCATCTACTGCCTAGACTAAATATTCTTCCCCCAATTCTAGATCTCTTCCTCCTCCGAGTACACATACCCAAAATGTCTTGGTTCTGCGGGTTTTGGTTCCGATCGCCAATGTATTCCGATCGCGAAATTAGGAGAGTGACTGACTATCAATGCGGAAAGCTGTGTCCCCCTCCTTCACGTTCACACTCTATGTCTCCTCAACTACACACCCCCACATCGTTCGATGCCCACATATCGTAAGCCGTCGCTCGCCCTCTCACGGCGAGATTTCAACAGTTACCTTCAGCGACCTCATCATGGCTTTCGCTATCCCGTCAATCATATTCATTGTGTCGTTACTGGGCGCGTTTGCATGGACCGCATGGAATCCCGTGTCCCGACCCCACCTCAACCGCGTTAGCTTTCGACTTTTAGCATATGCCCTAGTCGCCAAGTACGTATCGTTGGCTCGTCCATTTTCCCTTCCACAGTGCTAACCAGTGTAACCGCAGCCTGGCCTACGCGGCGGGGATGATCAGCGGTACGAAACTGAAAGCCGGCGCCGCATGCAATGGCAGCACCTTTTTCTACAATGTACGTCCACTCGCCGTTATGCGCGACCCAAGTTCTCTTCCGAAACTGGCTCACTTCCCGTCCTACAGTCGTGCCTCATGTTCGCGGGGGTCATGTTTTTCTCCATGGCGCTCAATCTGCAGTATGTGACGGATTCTTTCGACGGCCTCATTGCTAATTCCAGACACGCAATCACAATAGACTGGTACTCGTACACGGCGTGAATGGCCAGCAGATGGAAAAGTATTATATTTTGGGAGCCGTGTTATTGACTTTGGCGTGCAACGTCCCGCCATACGCCGCCGGTGCGCTCGGGTTCGTGGTTCTCTGTCTAGCACTGACGGACGAGCTCTGACTCCGTCATAGCTTTTGGGAGCTCAACGGGACGTGTTGGTATAATAGCCCCGACCCTGCGGTTCAGTTGCAGTGGTTCGTGGGAACACAAGCGTTCTGGATGTTTCTTATGGCAGCGTGCGAGGTCATATCATTCTTCTCCGTCGTAGGGTTTATGGTACGTCCCCGAATCCCCAAAACGGATCTAAGACTTGAGCTCAAGCCACCACAGATTTTCCGCCACCGTGTGCGTTCGGTCATTTCCGAATCCACCATGTCGACCTTGTCCCAGCCACCCCTCCCGAAACCGCCCATCGTTCTGTATCGCAAGATGATTCTGCGAATTGGTAACGGCTAGCAATTATCTACCACAGCCTGTTTGTTGATTTAAGCACAGGGCTGTATCCGCTCTTCTCGTGTTTTTTTCAACATTACCGGTGCTGTTCTCGATCTCCATACGGTACTAGATCCCACTTGGACCGAAGTGGTATGCCTTCGTTTTTTTGCTGGCAAATTTTTCCGATCCTCACACGGCCTACGTAGAATTGGAGATTGGGCATAGTTGGTGGGTCCCGCCTCGAAAGACTCCACAAAGTGCTCAAGTATAGCTAGCTTTGTTGATTTATGTCCTCCGGCCGTTCATGTACGCTACGCTGGCCGCGACAGATCCGGTGGGTCGCTTTTATTTCTTCTGCTGCTGTCACTGACACACCGAAGTCGTTTTTGCGCGCCCTACGCGCTCTTCGTCCCCCTTCAGAGCCACAGGATCACTCAACAGATGCAACTCGTATGCATGTCGCCTTGGGCTGTGATATCGCCGACACTTCGTCCTCTGGCGGTACGACCTCCGTGGACACGGAACCTGCCAGTGGTCCGCACGCAAAGGGAGAAAAGACCACGATCTGGAGTAACGAATCGGTGCCGGAGTTTACTTGTCAGATATAGCGTCTACGAGAGATTAAATGGAATATGTATGTATAGTACTAGTGCAGATTCGGCGGCGGAAATGTTATTTTGAACCAGTTTCACGTGACCTGTGTTGAAATCTCGACAGTGTAACTGAGTGTTGAAATCGCGGCGGGGATCAGGAATCGTATAAGTACTATTGAGGCTTAATGAAATCCGTGAGGCTATTCAAGATTCTATTTATGGTGCCTTGGCAAGTGGCAAAGCGGTTGTTCAAAATCAATCAAACAGCGCTTCTCTGTTGATTTACATAAATTGGAGTCAAAAGAATTTTGTAGTGCTTACCGCTGGGTCGTACCAGGAACTACTTGGAGTCCCTGTGCCAGCTTTGAATCCAAGAATATTAGGGTCGGTTTCTTCAGACATGGCTCGAAGCCTGGCACGCGAATTGAGGCTAGTTCGGCCAGGCTTTGAGCGAGTGTGCATCTCGAGGAGACCAGCTGAAATAATCACCTTGCCAAAAGAGAGTTCGAATATACTGGGAGTTTTTCTGATCAGAGTTCTGAAACCCGAGGAAACCTGCACAGATACTCACATCTGGCGTTAACGACGAAGAAGGCAATCCAGATATCTGCAGGAAGTCAGCGGCTGTCAATGGACAAATCTCTGCGCTCGTTTCCGTACAGTTTTTTTTCATAGTCGCGAACTGATAAGCTCAGTGACGCTGGAGAAAATTGTGCACGAAGGACATACACAAACTAAGGATGCTAGTCCAGCAGCACTACCCCGAGCTCTTAACATGGGCAGCACAAGAAAGCAGCACCAAAACTTGCCTCGTTACAACCCCAGTTTCTACCAAACGTTGGATCAGTGTCATGAGATATCCGAGTAGGCTCAGTGACAAACCCATGGTCCATGCAATAAGTTTGTCAACAAGTGCGACCGTTCTGCGGAAAATGCGATCATCAGCCGCCAGTAACACATGAAAATGAGAACCCCACCGCCTGTCGGCCGCGGGGCGTTGCCGGTACAGCCAGTAGACCAGTGTCACCGCAATGATCAAGTCATTAGCAGACGCAACAGACCACAGAGAATTCAGAAGCCATGCGAAGCGGGCTTCGAAATCCGGTATTGTCTTCAGCTGCAATCCATAGAAGCCGACCGCGATGGAGCCTAGCAGCCGTGAAAAGGACAGGGCCCAACTCAGGCACGGTATATACAGGCTGTGCGAGACATGGTATATCCGAACCGCAAAAACGACCTGGACTGGACTAAATCGGTATGGGACTTCAAAGACGAAGGATAGGCCTACCACCTGCACCGACGATGCCGGAAAAAATCACGGCCACGGCCAAAGATCGCGGTATGAGGATGAGGCTCTCAGGATGACCATAGTCGGAGACTGTCATCTGGTACAGCGTACAGCCAATGCAAACAGCGTGGGCCATTTCAAAAGACCTGCGGATATAATTTAGATAAAAAATAAATGGAGCAATCACCTACCACATGAACGCAACCAGGTACTTCAATTTGCGGGAGTCGTTGGGAAAACGACTGTAGTACACATATACTTGGGTTATGGTCACCCCAAGGAGGATGTACGATATGAGTACCCCCGAGTTCGTAGGCGCCTGAAAAGAGTCGTGAATAATGAAACAAGAATTGTAGGCTTACAACTCACCAATAGTGGTATCGAATGAAGCCATAGAGGAGTCGGGACACAAGCATTCGAACTTCGTTGGGGCTTTTATAGTCGCAGCCGTTCAAAGGCCCTCGACGGGATGACGATCAGCCGGTGCATTGGTGAGAATTGTGCGGGATCCGAATGACTGCTCGGCTTCGAACCTGAGATAGCTTGGAATCAAGGGATCTGTGAAGATCCTTACCACTGGCAGGATGTCGCTTCCTTCAGGGAGCTGATCGAAAATTGGCAAAACCGCAGTCGGTAAGAATCGAGTTCCGTTCGCAGTTGCAATAGTGAATGCACTGATTAGCCGCAATTCTATTTCGAACGTTATATAAGGGCACAGGGCTCACCTTGCCCGAGACAGCTGAGTTCGAATTCTGGGTCATTAATTCCGTTCCTGGTTTTTTTGTAAGGTTTATAAGAACGATAGGCAAAAGAGGCAGGTAGCGGACCGGTTTTTTTTTTGCTGTCTGTCTCAAGTGAGGCAGATACGCTTGAAGTTGAGCGGCGAACTGGTAGCAATCTGCGTTCTATCGCAGAGGGGGGATCTCCGAAGATTCGAATTGCAGCTGATAATAACCCATCTTTCGAAGCTGTAGAACACTTTAATAACCTGGTCACTGATTCAAGGGTTCAGACTGAATGTGGTACGCATTTATAGCAAATCAGTGTCGGAGCGTCGGACCGACACTTAGCTGCGCTCAGGACACATAGACTCCCAGGGAAACCGCAGTATATCCATCGAAAGAAGAGACCCAAAAGTGAGCAGCGAGCAGCGAGCAGCGAAAAGCAGCCCCATCCGTCATCCTGTTTCCAAAATGGGCCGGTCCTCTGAATGTTGCAATCGTATCGTACATGCAATGTAAGCAGTACTTGTCAGAGCGGCGGAGACGTCATTCGATTGAAGGAGAATTGAGGTGCAGGGACCAGCGTCGGCAGCATATCTGCTTCGAAACCTTGGAGATACGGTCCTGATCCTTAAAAGGATTCATACCTACGAGATTGCTGCATAAGTTAGCATCGAACGAGGGAGCTTTCAAGCTCTGGGTCCCCGTATTCTTTTTCAAACAACCAAAATACGACTGTGTGCAGCTTCATGTGCCTACTCCCATCCAAGATGAGGGTCCCGATCTGCCCCTGAAAAATGGAACAGCAGATGTCTTCATGGACAATAATCCACGAACTCGGAACCTCCGTCAAGGTCAACAGACCACGTTTCACAAGCGAAGGCAACAAAGCTTGTACAGCGACTGACCACTCGTGAAACGGCGGGTCGGAATTGTTGTGCGAATACACTCTTAATTCGACCATCCTCAAAGCGCCCAAATGCGGCATAGCTAAGTTGATGCTGGCGTCCACGAACAGGTATCTACCTCTGCCAGCCGGTCCTTCAAATACAATTTCTTCCAGGAAAGAATTCTGCGTACATGCTGCGAATGTGGCGAGCATCGGTGCCTCCATGGCAAATGTGAAAAAGTGGACCGAGCGTAGATTGACAACGTTCAATTTAGACGTCGTCACTGGAATGGAGGTTGCTTCGCTGAAGAGTGAAAACAGCTGCGCCGGAGAGTCCGACGACGATGCCGCGCAGATGAACAGACTCGAGTGTGGGGGAGGAAAACGCAGCGGCCAACGCAGAGTTCAGGACCCGCCCTAGGGAGTTCCAGTCCATGCTAAATTCACCGTTTCCATTCCACTCCACGGGCGCGTTTTCTATCAGAGATATTCGTTTTAGATCAAGGAGGGGGAGAACAGGAGACAGTGTTCTCCCAGACATGACCCAGGATATGCCGCTCCTCCAGATACTGCTCACGGACCGCGTGATACGCGAAAGACGTCTCGGAGCCCACCAGCACGATGTGTAATTCGTCAACGAGAGACGCAAAGATGGGGGGATGAGGTCGGGGGCTTGTAGAATTTTTCGCATGGACTGTCTCTGCTTCCGTTGGCGTCTTGACTCGGAGGGAGGATTTCGATTTTTTTGAATATGTAAGTCTGAGCGGAGGCGACGGATGTGCGCGCAGCGAGGGAGCAAGATTTAAGGCTGGGAACATCGCCGTGAAGATTGTCGATGATGAGGTCGACCAGCTCTTGCGGGACGTGCATAGTACGCAGTAGTTGGGCAGTAGTCTTTTGAGCTCGATACTGATGGCAGTCGCCAAGCAACAACTAGCGGAGTTTGAATTTCTTCGGCACCAGGCAAATGTACTTTCCACCCGGGCTACTTATAGTCAGACACAAGTTTTGGTAGACATGTGCTTTTTATTTTTTGGACCGTCGGGTTCTTTGTCTCTTCCTGCCGACTTCTGCCGCCCTTCCTCGAGATCTTTCTGGCAGTGGCAGGCCACCTAAGGGAGGTCCGCCCAAATTACGTAAAAGGCCTCTTAGGGTATTTATGTTGTATGAACGTAAATCCCCTAAGAGGCCTACCTCCGCCCGACGGAAGTAGTACGTCATATGTGTCATGTCCCCATTTGGGAAACATGTGCACCGGGCGGATACTTACCATCGCCCCGCCCTGCCCCGCCCCGCCCTGCCCTGCCCTCGGATGGCCGTGCCCGCTGCCGGATCTTGTGCCAGTCCCGACCTCTCACACCTTGCTATGTTCCTTTTTGTGAACACACACTCCTGGGATACCACCACCCTGTCCCCTGCTTGGCGTACCTACCCTTGGCCTCTCCCCGCTAGCTGCTTCACGGCACCATTTCTATCGAATATCTGCTTCTTTCTTGGTTTGATTTGACGCAGATTCAACCTGGGGAACAACACGTCGGATACATCTGCCAGTTGCTTGCACATCTGGATATTGGTTTAAATTTTCTTGCTCTGGCAGATGGGTTGAATCGTTGTCTTTTCATATAACATCTTGCTTCCATCTAGCCCCATTTCTTATCTGATTCTGGCTTGTGGAATGTGGTGACGGATACATCTGTCGCTCATCATTTGGCAGATATGGTTAAAATTCCTGGCGCTGTTGCTGCGGTTTGAATGATTATCTCTCATTTAACATCCTCCTTTCCTGTAGGCCCATTCCTATTAACCTGATTCCGGCTTGTGGAATGCAGCGACAAATACATCCGCTCATCTGCCATGATTCTGCAGATATTGGTTGAATTTCCCGGCACTGGTGCTATTGTTTGAATGATTATCTTTCATCTAACATCTTCCTTTCATACAGGCCCAGTTCTAACCTGATTCCAGCGTGGATTGCGGCGACGTTTATATTCACCAAATGCTTGCATCTGATAGTTGCTGGAAATTAAATGTCTGCATTCCCCACCTCCTCCCCCTTTCATCGAACTAATATTTCACTTTCTTCTAATTCTATTATTCGCTTCTAGACCCAATCTTCCTGATTTTTATTTCTACAATGCACCGTCGGACACATCCACCCATAATCCGCCAATTGTTTGTACGGCTCACCTTGCCTTGATTTCACAGCTTTGGTACTATAGTTCAACCGGGCTCTTCGCATTTTACATCAAGATTCCATTTGGCCAATTTTCGATTCCTGGAAGATAGCGGCGGATACATCCGTGTTCGCTTGATGGACCGGCAGCTGTGCGACTTTTGTCCCCTGGAACTGTAGTGGTTAGTTTTCATTTGTTTAGCTTGGATTCAGCTCCAGCTCCGTGGTAACATTATGCCCTCTCCTCGGTGTGTGATTTCTCAATCAGTCTAGCTGCTCTTTCATATCACTCTTGTGCGTTGTTCAATCTCGAGGTATTTCAGCAGAATTGCACTTGATTAGAATAAGTTATTTTCGATCACTCCACAGAATTTGCATCTCCAAAAATTTGTCTCGTTCTCGTTCTCAAGTAAGTATAGTTGAATATGTTGATTGAGCCCATCCATATGTCTAATATGTCCCGAATGCCTGTCAACAAGCGAGGAGGATATTAACAGCGCAGAATTTGCCTCAATCATCAAAATTCAACAGCTATAGTGTGAATGGTATGTTTCGTTGTCTCCCACCTCCTCGTCACAGTCAGGCACATCTGTTGTGTGGGCAGATGTATCTGGCTGTCGTTTCCCCTTCACACAGTCAGCTCAGATATATTGTGAACCTGGCGGCTTTGATAGCGGATGTCCGTTGCATGGCAGATGTATCAGACATCCGCTGTGAGTGTCAGATATATCCGCCAGACCATTGATGTCATGCCGTTGGCAGTTTACCCTCATTGATCAACCAATCAGCAGCTGAATAAAAATCGGTCTAATGCATTCTTTTTCTACTGGCCTTATATCTCGTAGTCTCAGGGCTTTTGGTATGGAATATCATTTTGAACACATTCCGGATTGAGTCTAATTTAATTCTGATTTTTCTCTTTTGTAAACCGAAAGGTCGTCAAGTTCAACAGTTGAAACTGGGCCAAATTACTGAACATACATGTTCAATACTTGTGAATGAAAATTTAACCCTGGGTTTCTTCATCTATGTTCTCTGAACCCTTTAGTTTGTATTGACCGGGGTTTTCAAAGCTTGGACCCATATTTTCGAGACTCAGAATCAAGAGAGAACATCGAAATTCAAACCTAGCCCCAATGTGCAGCTAAATAACATGTTTGTCATGCTAGTTCAGAGGGAAACCAATACTATGTATCACCCATGCAGCTTGTGCCATATTCCGCTCCCAAATGGTTCAGTAAACACCGCTCACAGATGCATTCACAGGGCCGGCAGATGTATCCGCCAAGCAGATCAGACACTGATCATACATTCTCAGCTGCATACCATGGATTTTGGTAACTGCCTTCAATTTTGGACCGTTACCCTCCTACTAACAACCTCCTACTAATGACTTGCATCCACCTGTTAAAGCCAAATGCATCCGCCCATTTGACCAGTGCATGTCAAGTAAAGCAATTGAGTTGGGAGTGTAAAATGGTGCTGGAGGCAATTATTAATGGTCGAGATTATAAAAGTTCAAATAGGTTGTGCTTCGAAAGAGTCAGGGGTCTGGTGCCTGTTGTTGAGCTGAGAGCAGATACATCTGCCCATCAAAGTCAGATGCATCTGCCCATTCAACAAGTGCATGTCAGGTAGAGCAATTGAGTTGGGAGTGTAAAACGGTGCTGGAGGCAATTATGAACCAGTTAGAAGAGTTCAAATAGGTCGCACATCGAAGGTCCAGTATGTGGCTGTGCCAAGAGCAGATACATCTGCCCATTTGATGAGTGCATGTCAAGTAAAGCAATGTCCCTAAGAGTGGTGAAATTGTTCCAGGGAGAAAAAACTGCCAAGAGTTCAAGGGGTTAGGACTGCCTGGTGGACATCCGCTGCAGCAGGCGGATGTATCCACCTCCTTTTGATGAACATCAACAGCGAACACATTCTTTGAAATTGGCTGGGAGCATGCACTAGCCATGTATCCGGCAGATGAATGGATTGGTCCAACGAAAATAGTCAACCATACTCACTTGATAACCAGCCAATCTTCCAAGGATGTGAATAAAAGATGGTTGAATTCGCTGCTGAAAGGCAACACAAGGTCCGAAATTCTGTACCACTGTACCTCTGTGATATGGTTGAAAAGAACCACTTTCAAATTTCAATCATGCCAAAGCAAGTCAGGATTAAATTACAGTATGCACATGGGAGTATAACAGTACATAATTGCATGGAAGAAAAAACCACACCTACAAGGGGAATATTATGTAGGCGACAGAACTGGAGGGGACACGAATTCCGAATGGATGAGAATTCAAACCACCGCTAGTAATCCAAGCAAGTGGCGGATGTGTCTGTTGATAAGCCAGTAATTGGGCCATGGTTAGATACACGTAATTTTGCGTGTTTCTGATCGTGCCCATTGCTGAAACTGTTGTTTCTATGCAACAGTACTGGTTCCTGGTAGCTGTTGGGCGAACCACAGAGAAACGGGTGGACATTCTAAGGAATTAGAACATCCATTGGCTAGTCTCGCCCTGAAAACTGTAAGGGAAACGTGCAGCCATATAATAAGTCAAGGGACTTCTTTTGACTTGTTTCCAACATTCACTTAAACAACGGAAATGGGTCAAAGGAACGGGAGTTGGCAATGTGTTGTGTTGTGTTGAGACGCTAGGGGAGATGTGTTAGGTCACAAGTGTTTCGGTTGCCAGAGTTGCCAGTTTCCATTGGATGCGGATACACCGAAACAGGTGGTCGGCTATTCTGTGGATCCGGATCACAACTCTAAAGGTGTTCTAAGGTTCTTTCTCAAGAACCCTTTCTGGGAAACCCTAGAGAAACGGGTATCTATCGAGACCTACAAAGGAGTACTATCAAGTTCCGTACTTGGAACCAAGGGGAAACTTGAGTTGAAGCAGAAACAGGTCGAACGAGACGCAGTGCCGATCTATCGGTGATCGACACACCCTCTGAATAATACAGGGGTGCTGCTGACGGGTTCCTGCCTCGTAATTGGCAAGGGAACATGGCGTGCTCACAGTTGGGAACCAATGGGAGGCGACGCTCGGAAGAACAACTGACGGAAACGCGGTTAAAGAGACGGATAAACGGACTTTTGACTCATTGGGATTGTGTTTTTGGCTTTGTAACAGTGTCTTGGCGGTTGTATAAGTATCCGAGGGTGTTTTCTACGATGGACACAGCATCTTCCCCCGAACTAGTAGGCTATATGCTTGCGCATTGGGTTGATCTGGGATCCTCGACGAACGCACTCTTATAGAGTAGCACTATTAGTCGAAATCTTAATTGTTTCTGAATCATATTATTATTCTGGAAACGCACTTGGGCTTTGCCTGGAAACTGTCTGAATTCTGAGAATCTGTTGGATCTGGGACTCTGTTGAAAGAAACATTATTGTTGTTGTTTGCAGAGCGGGTTTCAGAAAGTACCGTCAAGGGAAAACTTTGGAAACGTGACTGCTGGCGTTGCTCAGAAAGTACCTCTTTAGGGAAATCTCTGTGAACGTTCTTGGCCTATAAACTAGGGGCCTTACTTGAGTCTACGGGACTACTTTAAACTTGTTTCTCTGTCGCTTGGACACACACACACACACACTGCGAAGCTATAAATCTCCCTTGTTTGGAAACAACATTTCCACTGTGTCTAGAAACACGTTCTACGCAGTTTGCTCTATGATCTCTTTGAGATACGAAACCTCTCCCTACAACCTTTACAAGGCCCTGTACTAGGGGCTGTAACTCGTCGGGATCTTTGGAAACGTGCATATATTGCCGTTTGATTTGTTTGTTGGTTGTTGGAACAGTCTCTGGACTGTTTCTGTGCCGCTCTCGAGTCAAGTGGGGTTATTTGTGTGTTTCTTATATAGGTTCTGAGCACATCAATCACCGTCATTATCTTTCAAAAGTCGAAACCTTGTTAAATTAAGTCCAGAAGGAATGAGATTGCTGGATGTGAAATGGTTGGTTCAACTGCAGTACTCAAGTAAATAAATTGAAGCAGTGTGGAAGCATACAATTTGCAGGCAGATGTATCCGCTGTTGGAAATACAACCCGTGACCGTGTTCAACCCACTTGAACTCCGCATTGCAAATTCAACCATTGCACATGCTCTTATATTTTATCCTATCTCGTTGCCTTGTTTCAGCCTCCGTCTTTCACATGGACCTCATAGCTACAATACCAATTACCCACTGACTCATAGATAAGCAGTTTGTATAAATACCTAGCTACTTCACTAATAAATTCAGTCTGTTCTTTACTTGCGAACCACCCATCAATTTAACCTTCCCATAGGTTATGGGCCCCGCCCCTCGCATCTAAAGAAATCCTTACCACTTTGTTCATCCTCATCTCGCACCTGCTTGTCGAAATTTTATTCATTGAACCGAACCATCCACACTACAATGTCCTTTAACACATCCACCAAACTCGGAGACGACTTCCTGCGAATCCCGAAGCTTGAAGTCACCGGAACGAATTGGGTCATTTATAAAGACCGATTCATCTGGGCCCTCGACGCACGAGGCCTCGCGGAGCATCTTGCTGTTGATGCAAGTGCGCCGGAGGATCCGCTCTCGGCCATTCGGGATGCCGAAGTTCCGGTCGTTTTGACTGCGCAACAGACGGCGCTTGAGATGGAGTGGAAGAAAGAGACCAAGCTGTGGAAGCAGGGCGAAGCGATTGTGAAGCAACAGATCGCAGGAACGATCCCAGACTCACTGTTTATGAAGATTCGAAGCAAACCCACGGCCAGCGAAATCTGGAAGGAACTTAGCAATGAATTCCAGAAGAAATCACGCATGGTCTCGGTTGATTGCGTCGCAGGCTTCAAGAGGAGCGTTGTGACGAGCGAGGCGATATACGCGCTCACTTCACGAAGCTCAGGACCATGCGCGAGGACCTCGCAGCAATGGGTCAACCCCCGACCGAGGACGACTTCTACGCGATCATCCTCGGCTCCCTACCCTCCTCATTCGATCCCTATATTTCTGCAATCAGTGCAACTTCGAGCGTACTTGGAACAACACTCGATTCAAACTGACCTCATGCTCACTGTTACCGACGAATATGAACACCGACTTTTGAAGAAGAACGGCAGGAAGGACGACAAGGATGCCGCCTTCTACTCCAATGACTCCTCCAGTGGGAAGGGTCAGTCGGGAGGTTCAAAGTCGAAGAAGAACAGTCGAGTGCTTCAACTGCAAGAAAAAGGGTCATTATAAATCAGATTGTTGGGCAGAAGGCGGCGGCAAGGCCGGCCAAGGTCCAAAGGGAAAGGGCAAAGGGAAGAAATCGAACGCTGATGCAGCCGCTACAGCCGACGATGACGCCGCGTGGATGGCCCACGCGGAAGACAACGTTCTGGACTTCGTTGAGGAAGGTCTGAGTGCATCTGCGACATTCGTGGATGGCGAGAGCGACGAGGAAGACTCACTCGAGCTCGAAAATACCTCCATCTGCACGGACGATTATTCCGATGTCTTTGATGGACTTCCCGAGGATCCCAAGCTTGAATTCTCTGCGGAGGATGAGTACGCCTGGGATGCCAGACCTCCAAGACTGTCTCAGACTCGGAGGACGAATTTTCCGACACAGGAGTCAGATGGCGAGTCGATTCCTGACCTTCTCGATGTCCAAGACTCGGATGATGAAGAGGAAGACTCACATGATGCCAGCAACGCAAAAGAAAGCGATTCGCAGGCGGGGGATGGCTCTTTCGAGTGGATTGAAGTTGGAGAGACCAACTTTGACGAGTTCTTGGCTCGCGCGCCTACTCAGCAGGCCCTCGATGAACAAGCCAGTTGGATTGCGGACTATTGGAAAAATCAGCAATGGGAACGGAAGAGGCGTACACAATTTCAGTTCGACTCAGCGATGCTCAGCACCGAGACGCCCGGGGATGCCCTCATCGACATCGACTTGTACGATTCGGGGGCCTCGAAGCACTTCTCAGGGAGACGAGCACAGTTCTTGAACTACGTCGACATCACCCCCAGATCCATCACCGCAGCGGACAAGTGTTCCTTCCAGGCCATTGGACAGGGGCGACATGTATATCACTGTGCCAAATGGTGATAAGCCGGCGTCAAGAATTCTTTTAAAGGATGTCTTGTACGCACCAATGATGGGAGTAACCCTCGTTTCTATCAGTCGAATCGACGCCGCGGGATGCCATGTTTGGTTTGGAGGCGGAGCTTGTCGAATCTTTGATAAAGGATCGAAAGCCCGTAGGCAAAATCAACGAGAAAGGTGGACTTTACCGTGTTTTCACCCCGCATCCCAAACCCGCTCCCGAATTCGCCTCAGCCGCGAAGGAGAAGATCACCATCGACGAATTGCATCGCAGGATGGGACATATTGCGCACGAGGCCGCGCGCAAGCTTGTGAACAAAGGTCTAGTCCATGGAATTGAACTGGATGAAATCCAGCGAACCTACTATCTGCAATTCTTGCGAGTTCGCGAAGATGACACGGAAGCCTATTCAAAAATTCCGTGAGGCCCCCCGCTGCTAAAAACGTGGGAGATGAGCTTCATTCGGACGTCTGGGGACCCTGCACCTGTTCGCACGATCCGCCACAAGGAATACTATGTCAGTTTCACGGACTGACAACAGCCGGTACACGCGTGCCTACCTGATGGCTCACAAAGACGAGGTCTTTGAGCATTATCAGCGCAGAAGAGGCCTGGTGGAAGACGCAGAAGAATGTCAAAATCAAGTGCCTGCGCTCGGATCGCGGCGGGGAATACTAGAAGCAAAGAATTCGACGCTTACCTCGCGGTTCAAGGAACCATCAGGCGCCTCACTGTCCACCACACGCCCGAGTATAACGGCGTGGCTGAACGCCTCAACCGAACGCTCTTGAACAAGGTTCGCGCCTATGCTTCATGATAGCGGTCTTCCGAAGTTCCTGTGGGGCGAAGCACTTCATGTACTGCTGTGTACTTGAAAAATCGTACCTGGACTCGTGCAATCGGGGACACTACGCCGTTTGAATCGTTTTCGGAACGAAGCCTGTCCTGGACGACTTGCATCCTTGGGGCTGCAAGGTTCTTGTGCACAACACGGACGACTCCAAGCTGGATATGCGCGGAAGTGTTGGCTACTGGGTTGGAATCGATGAGGAGAGTACTGCTCACCGCATTTATTGGCCCAATCGGCGCACTGTTGGAACGGAGCGCAGCGTCAGCTTCAAGCTTGAAGAGGATGTTGTTCTTGCAAAGGTGCCGCTCGAGGGGGGAGTGGGATGTAATCGAGCGTCCAGCTACCCAGAAAACAGCAGGTTCAAGCAGCCCAATAAGCTCCAGACACAGCCGAACAATTTCCCCGAGCGACAAGGGAAGAAGTTCCCGACATCGATGATCCACAGCCAGCCGAGCACTGAACTAAATCCGCCACAGAACGATTTTTAGGCCAAGATTTCGAGGAGCAAGAGCCTGAGGGCCGTCCCAAACGTGCGCGGAAGGAATCTGGGTACATTCGTCGCCTCCGTGATGGCGAAGGTGTTACCAGCAACCGCCGTGCAGACCCAGCTATCCCGAAGGGCATTCAAGCAATAGACGAGGATGCCGCAGTCTCAGATGACTGGGAAATGGTTGGAGTGGAGGGTTTTGCAATGGCAGCCGTTACCGCTGGTGCCGAGGGACTTGAGCCGACGTTTGAGGAGGCGAAGAAGAGACCGGATTGGCCTAAATGGGAAGAGGCAATCAAGATCGGACTTGCCGCTTTGGAACGTAATGGCACGTGGTCCATCACCAAGCGCCCGCCTGGCGCTAACGTCGTTGGCGCGAAATGGGTTCTTCGTATCAAGAAGAATGCCGCCGGCGAGATCGAGAAGTACAAAGCCCGACTTGTTGCAAAGGGATTCACCCAAATCTACAGGGGTTGATTTCTACGAGACTTACGCACCTGTCACCAAACTGTCTTCTTTTCGGCTCCTCCTCGCCATCGCAGCACGCAACGACTGGCCGGTTCACACCATCGATTTGAGAGCGCATTTCTGAATGGAGTCCTTGCGGAGGACGAATCCATTTACCTCGAGCAGCCCCCCGGCTACGCCACAAGGACAGAAACTCTTTCGTGTTGAAGCTTCATAAATCCATCTATGGTCCTTCGGCAGGGTGCACAAGAACTGGTACGACTTTCTTTGCGAAGCCTCTGGCCGACTTGAACTTCAAACGATGCGAGTCCGACCATGGGGTATTTTTCCAAGGAGGAAGATAATCATCTTCTTGTTCTTGCCATCCATGTCGACGACTGCATGATGCTGGGCAGTTCCCTTCCACAGATCCAGAAATTCAAGGTCGAAATGAACAAGAAATACAAGCTCACCGACCTAGGCGAAATTAATTGGCTTCTGGGAATCAAGGTCACTCGAGACCGCGTCTAGCGCACACTCACCTTGTCAGCAACATGCCTATATCGAGGCAATTCTCACACGGTTCAACTTCAATGATTTGAAGCCGAGTGCGATGCCTCTCGACCCCAATGTTCCTCTCACAAAATCCCAGTGCCCGACGAGCGTTGCGGACATTGCGCGGATGAAGAACGTTCCATATCAGCGAAGCTGTCGGATCCTTGATGTATGCCGCTATGGGCAGTCGGCCCGATATTGCGTTCGCCGTCTCCACCGTCTCCCAATTCAACGATAACCCAGGCTGGGCGCATTGGGAAGCCGTTAAACACATCTACAAGTATCTTCGGGGCACGAAGGACTTGCGGCTGGTTTACGGGGGAGACAAACGTGGCCTGCAAGGCTATGTTGATGCCGATGGCGCCTCGCAAGATCATCGCAGGGCCATCACCGGATACGTATTCATGGTCGACGGTGGCGCTGTTTCTTGGTCTTCGAAGAAGCAAGAATTGGTCACACTTTCCACCACCGAGGCCGAGTATGTTGCCGCCACCCACGCTGCAAAAGAAGCGATGTGGATGCGCAAACTCATTGGGGAAATTTTTCGCCCGTTGACCTCTCCCACCACACTCTTCAGCGACAGCAAGTCAGCTATTGCACTTGCTCAGGATGGTCACTACCACGCACGCACCAAGCACATTGATTTGCGGTACCATTATATCCGCTACATCATGGAGGCCAGGAGCTATCAAGCTCATCTATTGCGCCACGAACGAGATGACTGCTGATACTCTCACCAAGGCTCTGCCGAGCGCCTAAAGCCTAAGCACTTCGCTCGTGCGCTTGGACTGTCCACGGTTTGAGGGGGAGTGTTGGAAATACAACCCGTGACCGTGTTCAACCCACTTGAACTCCGCATTGTAAATTCAACCATTGCACATGCTTCTTATATTTTATCCTATCTCGTTGCCTTGTTTCAGCTTCGTCTTTCACATGGACCTCATAGCTACAATACCAATTACCCACTGACTCATAGATAAGCAGTTTGTATAAATACCTAGCTACTTCTACTAATAAATTCAGTCTGTTCTTTACTTGCGAACCACCCATCAATTTAACCTTCCCATAGCGCCCGGATCCATCACGGCACTGCCCTGGTGAATCGGATCTACGCCGCTGGTTCTCTCGCTACCGCATCCCGCATCGTCGCCCTCCTCGCCCGACCATCTCTTCATTCGCGCCGTGTGCAGATCCCCCACCCCGCGCTTGCATCATCTTCACTTTTCTTTCCACCGTGTTCTCGACCCTTCTCGCCACCCGCATACCTTACCCACCTACCTTTTTACGCTACGTTGTCGTCCCTGTACTTTTATTCCTTGCTTACCCTAGTACAAAGCAATGGAACCCACTTTTGCCTTACAACTGCTGTGAATAGTGATGAATCTGAGAAAATGCCTCACAGTTATTACTTCCTCCACAAACGCGCGCTTGATCTGCTATTTGGAATGTTCTCTCAGCGGCCCAAACTTGGTTGGCGGCACGGACGATATCGGCCTGACATGGTCAGGAGAAAGAACATAAAAAGAGTGACGACCTGGACACACACCTTCAACCATAGGATCATGTCTTTCGGGTGAGCGTCCACGCAACCTCGCCCATCCTTGCCACGAAAGGTCAAAGGCCAAGCGCAGCACTAAACGGAAACGGCGCTCTGGATTATTGTACGGTGGTCCCCGTTGTCGACGGGCGGAAGTAGGGTGGGCTGTTCAAAGTACATCGTTTGTAAATCGCAACGCAACACGAGTCAGCGAGATTGCAGATCGCGCACGGTGAAGGAAGGCGTTGTTTTAAGCCTCGGAGCGCGAGGGAGCTGCATGCCGAGGGAGCTGCGTTCTGAGGAACCTCCATTTGTGGGCAGCGCGAAAGAGCGAAATCATAGGGGACGAAGAAGGTGAAAGACACCGAGGGCGACGTTGCGGATAACTGAGACAATGCCAGAAGCATGCAGCAGTGAGGGTGCGGTAGCCAGAGAATAAATCACACAAGCACGAGGACGGGCGACTGAATGGACCCACATATGGAGCGCATAAATCACAGCGCAAATGCCGTAGGGAGCACTGAAGGACGAGAGAAGAGATCGGTGTTCGCATGCTCAGACAAAGAAAGCCCAGCAATACGCGACCAAAGCACCTGGAATAATCAGAGAGAGGGGGAGGCCACGAATATCGGGCGCGGTGAGGAATCCATTGAGCTGTGGTGCATGTTCCAGATACCCAGTGTACTCGGTGGTTGGCCCCAGCCTGAGACCGAACGGTTCTGGGCGTATCAGGTAGAGAAATCACGCAGATGTAGAAGTATTCGCAGCGTGATATAGGAAACGAAGATAATTTCTGCAGCCGCGCGACAGATAATACAGACGAGCGGTGTAGCCAGGCGATGAAACCCAAGTACCCAGGCCAAAATGTGACAAAACATCGAATTGGAGGCGAAGAGAATGCGAGATTAAGTGCCCGCGCCACTAGCTCATCGGCGAGAAAAGATCCAATGACCGGACAACAGGAGTGAGGATGATGTTAAGAATAATGCGGGAGGTATTTACAACGTTGCCAAGGGATTGTGGACCAGTGTCGACGCGTTAAACGTGCAGAGGAGGAAGATATGGTGCTGTCGCCATGGGGCGCATTTCGAAATTCGACGCCTCGATAGTGCCAAAACACGATGGGAAAAGCAAGGAGGAATGTGTGGCAACCTAGGAGAAAGATTTCGGGAACACAGGATAAAAGTATCGAAGCTACAAGAGCGAATCCACTGAAGCGATGAGGTGGGAGGAAGTAAAAGAGGACCGGATCAATTAAACACAGCCACCCGCCTTTCTCTTCTCGCCACGTTGTGAGGAATCGACGCGTTACACATCGCTAGCTTAGCCCTCGAGCAACTAGGCGTCATTCCTCCAATTCCTCCTAAGCCTTGAACCATCCGAAGATTTACGCAATCTCGTCTCCTGGTCACTGGTCGACTTGGCTCGAAGTCTGCGCGCGCCTTCAAGTGTCCGCCGAGATCCTTCGCTTCACGGAGTGGTTTAGGGTAATATTCGGCACTCACTGGCTCACTTGGTTGGTCCTGGTACTTGGGAATTACTGTTTCCGCCTGGGCTTTCTGGTAGACGCGATGTGCACGCTGCTGTTAAGTGGTTTCACTTGTCGAATCCATCTTTTCTAGTGATACGGTACTCCTCAGAACAACTGTTGCTCTGATTCTGTCTCTGGGCGCTGTCTCTCAATCAACTGGATCTCTGCAGTATCTCTGCGGGGCGCGACACCGGTCTTGTGTGCTTGTCCCACTCTCAGCACGCACAGTGTGCGCGTACCCTCTTGCAGAGTTGATTTGGGCTGCAATCACCAACAACTCCATCTTCCTGTCCCTCGGATTCGCATTCTGTCACCTTAGCCGCGCCCGCTCTGTGCAGGCGCGAATGCATGGTTCGTCGATCCCAAATCGTGGGGTTCGTACGTGCTCATTTACTACGCTCGCTCCCCACTGATTCTTTAGACGGGAAATATGTTCTGTTGTTTGCCGTCGTCCCCGCCATCACGCGCGCGGCTACCTCCGACAACACCGGTGCCGCCGACTCGCCATACAACCTCATCTTGGAGACGAAGTCTCGACGTCCCCGATCGCAAGTCTCGGGCACGCAGCAAGCGCTGCGCAAGACGTGCACGAATGACACGAGAAGCTCCCGTAGAAAGTACGTGCCAATCTCGCCTTTCTTTCTCCCTTTCCTAATTTATTCGTGGATGCTCCTTGCTGAACAGCAGTGAGCCGCCGCCGCGGCCTGCACTACTCGAACAGGCACGTATCGATCTGCGAAACATCGGGATGCTGCGCGGGGGATCTAAGCGTACAGCTACTCGTGTTGTAGCATCACGACTGAATGGTGCGTGTTTTTGATTCATTTTGTGGTTGAAGTAGTCGGCGGTCTGACGAGACGCCACCGGTGGAAGGCCGAGATTTTCTGATGCTTGTTATTTCAATTCCGGCGCAGCTGGCAGTCGGGATGTGGTTTCTCTACATGGTGTTGGGATGGTTGATCTGGGTTGGTGTTGCCTCGATCATCTTGCTCGTCCCTGTCGCAGGCTATAGTTTGTCTTTATTTTGGTCCTGATGCCTGGCTCAGCTCATGCGTTTCAGTTGCGAGACTGGTCCAGTTTGTACAGAGGGAGCGTCTGAAACGCATGGATGACGGGGCTCAACCATCGGTGAAGGTGAGTGACTTGCCGTGCCAGATTATTGGCGATGTTGACGCGCCGCATAGCTGTGGAAGTCCTCCGGATGGTATGTCATCCGTTGATTCTTGTTACCTCCCAGCCAATCAAGGTCAAAGTGTTTGGGTGGGAGGAAACAATGAAAGATAGAATTGCGGACAAGGTATTCAACAAAGTCCTTTCATCTACGCGGCAGTGCTAATATTAATGCGCGCAGAGAGAGCACGAGCTCAACTGGACTCGTAAAGGGGGTCTACTGGATCTGGCTAGCAACCTTGTCAAGTACGTATTTCATTTGGGATGGTATTTCGTTTCATAATTTCACCCTGAACGCCCGTCTACAGTTTCAGCATTCCCGTCAGTCTTCTTCTTTATAGCAGTCTCCTTGTTCTTAACTGTGCATCCCGACTAGATCGTAACAATGACGGTCACCTATGCGACCTGGTGAGTGTTCTGCAGTAAATTCGGATTTGCATCCATGTTGAACGTTTCCAGTGTTAGTGAATTCCTCTAACTGGCTCCCCGGGCTAACTCCTGCCAATATGGGCCAACCTCTCAATGCATCGAAAGCTTTTTCGAGTATGACTGTGTTTCGATTTATTGGGTTAGGCATTTCCCTAGTTTTTTTTATTCAAGTGCTAACCGAGCTTCAGGGACAATATGGAACAGGTACTTACTAAAACTCCTCTGCGCCAGTCTGTCCCGTACTGAATTAGAACCACGTCAGACCACGCATCGGTTGAATGCCACAATAATGAGCAAGGTCTCGTTGGATCGCGTGACGCAATTTTTGGAGAAAGTGGGTCCGAATATGGGAACCGGTACCGATTCTTAAGTTGCCGCAGACCGAATCATCGGATTCTTTTGCCGAAGAGAGGGCGACCCTCCTCCCACCGCTGATCCGGCAACCGATGAAGGGATTGGTTTCTGCCGTGGGACATTCTCATGTCGAATGAGTCAGACGGGTCACTTACACCCTCTCGACGCCCAATTCCGGTTGATAAACTCGACCGGGACTTCCATTCGAAGGCGGGGCCGAGTTAATTTGGTTGTTAGACCAACTGGATAAGGTAGGGCGACTTAACCACTTTCAAGCATATCATTAATATTCATCTACCACAGGCAAGACGTTCGCTCCCCATGGCGCTTCTGGGTGAGTCGAGTGCGTTGGCATCACGGCGGTGTTAGTCTCGTAACTTCAAGGGGAGATGCACTGAATCCCTTCGTCACCAGAGTCTTGGTACAACCTTCTTCGGGGTTCTGGTGTGCTTACGCAGCGCAAGAGTCTTGGGTACTCAACGAGACTATTTGCACCAACATCATGTTCGACCACCATTCGACGAATTCGAACCGGATCTCAGGCTCGCGATCAAACAGAAGTGGGCGAGAAAGGTCACCATCCATTTCCGAATTCGAACGCTTCTCGCTGAGGCTCATAAGGTCTAACTTTATCTTGAGGTCAAAAAGCACGCCTTACGTTGGCTAGGGCTGTTGTACGTTTTTTTCGGCTCATGTTTAACTACTTTCGCCTAACGACATTCCGTAGTACTCAGAAGCCGGTGGTTTGCTGCTTGATGATGTTCTCGCGGCCCTTGAGAAAGTCGCAATGTTCCTTTGGCCGTGCAAATTAATCTACCCCCAGTGTCCACACCGCTCAATAGATTGTTGAAAGATGTCTCGACGTTGACCTGATGGGTACATACATCACTGTGACACGAAATCGAGTTTTGCGCTGACAAACCCAGAAACTCGAACCATCATTCTTGTTGGGTCCGTCTACCGAACCAACTCCCGCCCATGTCCGACGACGAGATTGTTTATGGCCAAGTCCTCTCCCGATGTATATAATCCCAGGAATATCGATCGCATCAGAACCGCTGCATCACCGCACCGTGCCGCATCACTACCGCAACAATATCGGTCATTTCCCCAACATCACCGCTACCAACTCTGACTACCGCTACATGTTGTCTAAAAAAATTTAACCAAGACCAGAGGCCATTCCCATTTCACTGGATACTCTTATTGCATCAAAGGAGATCCCCACTCCGCTGTCCCTTACGTGTGTCTGCGCAATCGCTCGGAAACATGTGTGCCGCATCGCACTACCGCTTCGGGTGCGGTGATGTGGTTCTGATGCGGTTGGAAGCGGTGAATTAGGGTGTCCCGTTTGCCAGTAGTGATATTTCTGGGTATTGTTCATTTGGAGAATTGGTAGAACTCGTCAAGTTTGGATGATTGTGGTCGCTGGACTTCTGTACTTGTATGAGTGTGCGCCGCCGATGATTTTCTAGGTACAGATCTTATGTGGCGGAAGCGTAGGATACGAGTTCCGACACACGAGGGGTGGCGAATCTGACTGTTGTAAGTGGTAGATTAACCGAAGAACTGACTACGTTACATTAATCGTTCTTTAACGAAATGGCTCCTCGGCTGTGTCATTTCCCCATATGACCATGCTCCTTTGCTCTCCTCTCTGCGTTGTCTGTGATTAATTCCTTTTGTACTAATTTTGGCTGTGCTTTCTTGACACCGCTGCCCATCTCATGTTCAATTACTATCCCCATTTATACCAAACAATTTGTCGACGCACCGTTTGTGCACCTATGAACCATGCTTGTGTGTACGGCCTTTGAAATCAACTGACCCGTGATTCCTCCATTGGGCCGTCTAACAGATAAAAATCATGCAGCTGACACCTCTGTACTGCGATCCGCAACCAAACGCAGTTCTCGCATCAATGTGTCCGCAATTTTCGAACCGCGGACTGCGACCTGCGCAATAGCAATATCACCTCGATTGGTACATTGTAGGCGAACAAGTGGGCCCCATGATTTTACCTCGCAGCAAAGTGTCCGCAATTTTTGAACCGCGAACTGCGACCTGCGCAATATCACCTCGATTGGTACATTCTAGGTGAACAAGTGAGCCCCATGGTTTTACCGGTTTTTTGCCCTCACTGTGCCGCAGAACGGATTTTTATCAACTGCGGCACTCTCAGATACAAAAGACCAGCATCAGCGTCAAAAAAAATCGTTCTGACTTCTCTCGCTGTCTCTTCATTGATTCCCTCCTGGGTGGCTCCCGAAATTTGCTTCAGGCAATGTTCAGTCTCTACAAGCAACATCTGTTCCTACTCTGGGTGCCGCTATCGGAAGCTTCTGGACCAGTTCTCTGTCTTCCGTCACAAGCAAGCTATTGTTTTGAGGACCCGATATTTTCCTGAATCAAGTTGGCCAATATTTGGACCGTTTTGTACATTTCATTTCTCTGCTTCCCACAGTTCCGTGGTTCACCAAAAGCATCCAACGCCGCCAAACTGGGGAGAATTTTTTTAATATTCAAGACCTGTTGGCGAGGCAGTCATCTGGCTTCAAAAATATCATCGCCGACCCTGGTGGTTGTGGTCCTTAATCGTAGATTTGGTTGTCACAGGTTTAGTGCTGCCCGGTGCATCGGTGAGCCTGTATTTCTTTCGTGTTAGCTGAATTGGCGGCGCGGTGTTGCATCATTCGACCCTTACGAGTCGATGGGCAGGTTGAATTTAGTCTATGTACTGCCCCTGTATTTCTGGAATGCACCCCGGTTAATGCCGGTTCATTAATTAACCGTTCTTAACGAAATCCCTCGTAAGCTGTGCCAAAGCCCCATATAGTGTTGCTCGTTCGCTCTTCCTCTGGCTGTCTGTCATTCTTAACTCCTTTGGTTTGCAGTGATTCCCCACACTGCCCGAAGGTTCACTCGACCGAATGGCTCCTCGGCTGTGCTATTTCTCCATATGTCCGTATTCCTTTTTCCACTCTGTTTTTAACCCCATTAACCGTTCTTAAGTACCGCAGTCCGCAGATGGGCGCAGCTTTCGCAGCAATATCTATCTATCTACCGTTGGTTTAACGAAACGACAGGGTTTTGTTCATTCCATCCCCTTCTACGTTATCCCCATCCTGTTGACTCTCTTCTCCTCCTATTATGTCCATCACCGCAGTCTGAGTTGAACAAACACAGCTTTTTACCCCCATCCCCATACGACGCAACCACCTACTGTTTCTTTAACGAAATAGCGAGAAGATGATCCCCATCCGGGTGATCTCCTTTGTCCTGTCTCTCGCCAACTGCTTATTTGCAGGATCAACGGTCCCACAATTTGTACAGCAAGTTATCAGCTGACTTCGATTTGCCTAATTGTTCCCAGAGAGCCCGTAGTTCCAGAACTCCGTAGCTGTGAACTCAGGCACAAATTCGGACTCTTCAGTGGTACTACTGTGGTAGAGGAGTGTTCGCTTCTCCCGATCAAATGAACCGCGCCAGATTCCGAAGCTGTGGAATTGAGCCTGAATTGGAATGGTGAGCGGTGGAGGCAGGTCTCGTGAAAGAACAGCCTTTGGAACATCAAGCTCCGGCCACATAGTCATTTGCCACATAAAAGGCCAGGCCGCTGATTTATTCGTCCTTCCTTCCCTCACCCCACTCGTCTGCGATTCAAGCTCGGTCTGTTCCGTCCAGTCTAACAATTCAATCGAACAATGACACCCCATACTCCGGATTGGCCACTGAGACTGCAAAACAAACTGCGATGCCGATTGATCAAGCCTGTTCGTTCCGATTGAACCCTGACTCTCAAATCCTGGAACTGGATTTCAAGCCTGAGATCGAACGACCAACGTCTTCTAATGCTCTATATCATGTCAACATCCTCCGGGGTCAAGGCTGTTTAGATAGACACTCTGTGGCGTACGCCAAACGTTGCCGTCAAGATGACCACGGTTCACTTGAACAATCAACAACTTTGCTCAACGTTTGGACTCAAATATTCTCTTTGACTTCCTCAAATGCTGCGCTAGCGCCAACTTCAGCCTCCCGCTCGGTGTCTGTCACATTTCTTATGTATTCCGTCCCTTCTACCGGAGCAAGATCTCAATTTCACCTCAATGTAGAGTGCAATATCTTCGAGAATGGCCACCCTCAGACATGCACCAATCCGTCCGCCATGATGATGTGACGAGACTCAGCTACGATGAACACCGACCCGAATCGGTTGGAGACTATACCATAAATCTGGCTCAAGCTAAAATCGACAACCCAGTGACTTGAAGTTTTGATCTTCCTTTTCACCTACGCCGCGCTTTGTTCGCAAGCATATCCAATGGCTGCGATGCAGCAAGCGACTCTTTTGGTCGGTTTCTCAGTGTGTCATCCTGATTCAATTAACACACGCCGACAGGAGCACTTACTCGCATCAGATGCGGCGTCCAAATCCCGGTAACGAGTTGTTCAGTTTCTTAAAGATTGTACTGACACGATGCCCTGGCAGGTCGGAAGTAGATTTGATTCAGGGGTCCATTCAATGTAAGTCCGATTTAAACCGTGCCAGACTCTCGATCTGTGTGATGTATTGATCCCTCTCACCGTCACTAGATGTGTTATTAGCACATCTCGATTCTTGCTCGATTCTCAAACCCTCAAGGCATTGTTCGCGACGGTGCGTTTTTACTTTCTCACTCCATCTTTCCTCCATTAATGTCACGATGCGCAGACCGAACAAAGCTTGCCGCCGCGAAAATCCCGCTCTTGATACAACCATGGCAGGGTGTGCCCTCCCACCCATATTGTTCACTTTGCCTGCTCACCACAACTCACCATACGAAGTGCGACTTGCTAATTCCACCCACGGAGCCACGTAAGCTTCAGCGACCGGGTTACGCCGTCAAAAAATCGCCGAACATCAACACAGAGTGGCCAATGCCCAGTATGTCGTTGAATTCCCCATGCCGTGTACTCTTGACTGACAATGCCGTAGTATGGTATCTTCAAAGATAATTTTTGACGGGCCAGAACTGCTGTACGAGACCGGTAGTTAAAATGTCTGTCAGCTGTTGAATGTCGGAGTGGTTGAATGAATTTTTACCTTATCTATTAACACTGACTTCGCCGCTGCCGGAGCGAAGCGAAGGCAGATCTTGTGTCACTTTATATACGGTGGATCAAGTGGCTGTACGACCAAGTGATGGGAACGATAAGATAAACGGATGCAATGATTGTGTAGAGTCCGAAGACGAGAATTAAGGAGTGTGGGGTTCGTGGAAGAACAAAGAAAAAGGATAAGGTATAAGGAATACGTACGAGTGAGGTGAAGTGACGTAGCCGTTACATCTTATCTATGATATTTGGAGGAGTCCATAGTAGAATAGGCCCGACAACAATGATCTGACAGGTGGCGTTACTGCTTCTGAGGCGTAAGAATATGTAATGCAATCAGGTCTAGACTCGGCGCATCAGATGGCGCATCACGCCGTGCGGCAGCTCCCGGCACTGGTCACAACGAGCAAGAAGCGATCAAAGTTGCTGCGAAGTTCTTCGAAGTTCGAAGCCCCATGAACAGAAGCTGTCATCGGACCGGACCTGCGTCGCACATCGTGTCGGGCGTGTCTTTGGGGTTGCTGTTACTGTTGGTCCTCGCTGGGTTCTCCATCATTCTGGGTAACTATCTTACCTCCACACCACCACTAGTTGGTTTATTAAGGGCCGTGGCAAGTTGGCGACCATCATCGCATGTTGGCGACCATCCGCTGGCTTCGGGATGGCCCCAATGACCTCCTCCCGACTCTGGGACAGCTGGTGTATTTCTACTCTAGCAATGAATCGGTTGAAGAAGCGGCTCCGTTCAATCTCAGTTTCAGGTTTTCTTTCATCTCGCAATCAATACTGGTGTATCACCTGAAAACCTGGGGTCTGATAGCAATGAATCGGTTGAAGAAGCGGCTCCGTTCAATCTCAGTTTCAGGTTTTCTTTCATCTCGCAATCAATACCGGTGTATCACCTGAAAACCTGATCAGACCCCAGCCCACCAGAAACTCGGACAGTCTGAAATGAGTCTTTTAGGGTAGTTCATTGTTTAAGCATCATAAAACATATGTGCACAAGTAATATACCTGAAAAAAATGAATGAATCAAGACAAGATTATACTCGCTCTTTCCACGTTACACACAAATTGATAAATGTGTTGTATGCTTAGGAGGGAAAAATAAGAACGATGCAATAGGCCATGATATGCTTGCCTGGCCCCATCCAGCCGGTCTTTTCGCCCCGATTCGATTCACCAGTGGCTTGAGAATGGGATCTGAAATCATACCCTTGGTTGAATAACGGCGCGATATGCGGCATGCCCTGTCGGCACAGGAGGGCTCGGTGGGCCATCGGCGACAGCGTCGCGCACGAATTTTAATCCCGTTGGCACCGACAATAAGGTCTGCCAAAAAAACGTCGCCATTTTCCAGGGTCACTTTCCCCTCCTGCGGATCAACGGCGATGACCCTGCTATCCAGCCTAAGGTCATGTATGGCCGAGCTAAGTCCAGCAGCATGTCCATCAAGTCCACTCTCTGGGAAAAACGGTGAATATTGTGGGCAGCAAGACAGGAGCGGGG
The DNA here is from genome assembly GCA_029378375.1 of Mycena olivaceomarginata. Lineage (NCBI taxonomy): Eukaryota > Fungi > Basidiomycota > Agaricomycetes > Agaricales > Mycenaceae > Mycena > Mycena olivaceomarginata. Next base: position 147,493 of record JARKIC010000564.1, on the reverse strand, counting down.
TTACGTGGATATGATAGTACGGTGCCCCGTAGTCGCGTTCATCGTGTCGCCCCATCGCGCATCCGACTCTTTCTCCGTCTTACTTGCTCTAGTCGCTCCCGGAGGCCCCATCTTATAATCAACCGACGTATTCGGGCCTGCCTGCCAAGGTAGGCGTAGGTATAGTATTTGCAATTGGAAACAGACGGTCACCTGTATCCCAGTGCCGACTTGTCCGAGGGGGTGCACTCTCAAGAACAGTAATTTTGCGGCCTGCCCTCCCAAACAAAAGCAGCCGATATACCACCAACTCCTCCGATAATAAGGATGTTGAGTGTTACCTTCCCTTTGGAATTCTGAGCAGTGGGAGTGGCCAAAGAGTGAGAAAAATGCGGAGCGAAACGTTCCGCTCAAAACCAAGGGAACCCGAGGTAATTCAAGGTTCTGGAACTCGGGGATCGATGAATAATCTAGTAGAAGTAAACAGATGTGGGAGATCGTCGCTCTATTGGAGCCAATTTGGAGGTTGTCTGTGGAACGTTAACACTTGGGGCTGCATGATTCTCCAGGAGTTTTGATGAAGAACGGCCGTGTTTCAAGGCAGACATACGTCGTCTGTCAGTTCTGGGGTTTCCTAGGATAGATGATCGAGCTCACCGCTGCCCGCCGGTAACAAGGAAATCAATTCAGGATCGATATAAACGCGGATATAGAATGGGACCCACCCGGAGACCACAAGAGCCACATGCTGTAAACCGAGTATGGGCCATCCTGGCTTTCGCTGCTAGCCAACTAGGCCGTGTGGAAGAGGCGAAGGCTTGAAGGTGCTCGATACAATACGATACGATACGAGAGTCTGGGTTGCCTAATCGATATCGGGCAACTCTGACACACTGGCCGGGGCAAATAGACTCACTTAAATCATGAGTTATGTCAGAAAAATAGTTCACAAATCGAATTCAATCGCATGAACAACAGTACAAGTCCCGATGCTGGATACTTTTCGTTGAAGGTGTCAAGCACCGACTGGCTTCTGAGAAAGAAAAGTGGGTCAGTTGAGATACAGGTATTTGTATGAAGAGCAAACCTGGACGCTTCTGTCCGCCATTTCCATGTCTGGGCCCAAGGAATCCATATGGACTTTCTGGGTGCGAGTGATACGCACACCGGGCGGATTAATGGTGATCATCCTTCCACTAGCACTGTCTGCCACTTTATCTGCACGCGAGGATCGGTTGTTGAGAACCGATATAAGGCAATTGATGTATCTATAAAATATAGTGTCAGAGGGAATTACTGAACGGCAGGGCACGCGAGCAGTTTTCCGATAATTGCAACCCTAACAACTGTTTAGTGGACGGAATATATCCAATTATCGAGGACTCACGGAGGAACGACGAGGGTAGCATGTTGCTATGAAACATAAACTTGACTTGCAACAGAAAGACGAGAAAACTTACCGGAAAGGCGAAAATTTGAATCAAGGTGATGACAGTCATGCCGGCTAGTGGAATTCAGTCTTTGGGGTTAACGAGAGTGAGGTGACCTGTCAGCGCATTGGTCTCGACTGTTAGTATGATTGATCGAGCAATGATCCCCTGGGTAGAGGGAACGGCTGCTTTGGTTGCCTTGAAAAGCTGAGAAGAGGACATATCAACGTAGCGAATGACGGGTGAAAACATGAGTTACGGACCGTCCAAGAAATCACAGTAGCAATCACAATGTCTGTGACCGCTTCTCCGACCATCCAGATCTAATTGGAATGAACAACGTAAAAGTAAAACACTTGCAACTTACCGTTTGCTGTAGAACCATAGTGGGATCAATGAAAGCTTTTGGAGTTGATAGGCCTGTAAGAAGGATTAGAGATTGTCTCATACGAAGTATGAAGGCTTGCCCTGACGGCCGTGGCAATTCCCCACCGCATCCAGTGAGGGAGATCTGTGAAATGCGTTCAGCGGAGCCTAGGGCAGTGCGACAATACTTGCTAATGTGATGAGACTCGGAATAATGATCCGCCAGCAATGATGGTTGAATGAAATGACGAACACACAACATAGACCTATCGAGACTCTTGCTTTGAACGACGAGTCCGATTATGCTGTCCAGAAATACAAGGTCCCAGGGATTCAAGAACATTATGTTCAGGGTCTCCACGTTGCCAAACCCATAGACCGAGCCATTCAAAAAATGTCGGAAGTGCTCGCTGGTGGTCTAGGGGAGAGACGGGGATAGGCAGGGGCGGCGGGGTTTGGGGCTCGTCGCCGCCTGGGCGGTATCCGCGGATACCGGCCCGTAAACTGATGAATTATTTCGGGGACTGCGACTAAATCCCAGTGGCGTGGGTTCCAGGGCGGGCGAGACAGGCTCGAGCGTGAGCACATCGTGATCGACAACAACTTAAACGCGAGCGCGCAATACGGTGGGCTTGCGAGGGCGGGGACAGGGATTCGGATTCGGAGGAGTGCGGGCACGGGAGAGAGAGAGGAAAGCAATATATATTCACGATGTATTACTTACACGTAGCCCTACTGACTCATTCCATCGATAAGTTCTCGTTACAATGGTTACCTTCATCTTCAGATCGCTTGCTGACGCAGTTCAGCTCAGACGAATTGGGCAAGCACAAGTAAGACCCACCCTCACCCTTTCAACTCCAGGCCTGCGCCAAACGCGTCAGCACTGTGAAGAAAATCAAGACTTCAAGCTACGCACCTCAAAGCCACAATCCCCGCTCAGATGCGCGTCTCCCTCGATCCGAGGCTCTATAATCTCCCCCGCAGTGTGGATCCGAGCTCGCGCAATGACGTGGCATGTACTCCGTGGCCGCAGAGTGTGGATCTCGAGGCTGCGTGAGTAGGTGTGCGCGCAGCGTGCGGGCGCAAAGACGGGCGTAGTGCGAGTAGAAGACGCAGGGCAGGGAAATTCGAGGCCGGAAAATTGCCAATGAGAGCGAGAACGGATGGCACGAGTATTGCATGCACCCCGGCGCGTGTGAGACGATCACAGGGGCAAATAGCGCACTGTGCGAGACAAGTTATTGTACCTGTAGAAAAAAAGGCGAGCAGTTGAGTGTGAATTGTAGACCCTTCGCGCACGGGCGCGACCACTCTTACGATGCAGGAGCGCGGATGTGAGACAAGCGAAAGACCGTGGGGGACCGCGACCAAATCGCAGCGACGAGCGGCGGGCGGGCGGCGGCACAAGGCCCGAGTTCCACCGGAACCAATGGAGAGGGCTGTGGAGGTCATGCAGAGCGGGCGAGGCAAGCTCGAGAACAAGCGCGAAGACGGCTCGGGCCAGCGGCGAGAACAATGTGTGCATGAAGGGAGGAAAACCACGGTTAAGCAAGGCACAAGTGTGCTGGAGAGGAGGCCGCAGAAGGGAGCCAGAGAAAGAAGGGAACCATCGGGGAAGCGTGAGAGGGTGCTACGTGGCAGTTTTCAGCAGTTGGCGAGCGACTCGTAGCTGAGCAGAGGCCCTCTGAAAAGGCCCATTGGGTTCCCAGTCATCCCAGGGCACGAACGTGCGGGAGCGCTGCCAGCGGCTGTGGTGGGCAAAAGGAAGAAAGAGTCCGGTTCATCGAGCCGAGATCAAGCCGTGATATTCCTTGGGTATTCCAGCGGTTGCACCGCACCAACATTTGGGTTATTTCGAATATTATGTATGCTACATAGTGTCCCCGCAGCATATATTATTTTGAATAATTTATGCTACAATTTTGTCCTCATCGTCGCCGACGACGATCAGAGACGTTTGATCGCTCCTGCGAGCCTCGATGGCGGGTCACGCTCGGGGTGACATCGAGAGCGCCGGTGCCGGCCGCGTTGACGCAGGGATTGAGTTTGATTTGAGGTAACCATTGGTAAAATGTTGGTAAAATGTTAGTAAAAAGAACGAAAAAAGAAGGCGAAGCGGTCTTTTGAGAAGTTGATTGTGGGCCTAATCGTCTCTCTTCTCATATTTGGAGTGCTATCGATACTTGACGACACGCAGAGTGGAGAAACGGAGTGATGGTAAGTTAGCAGAACAATTTATATCGAGTGACTCGACCGATACCCCACAATACTCACGTATTTGAACCACCACAGGAGCAATACAAACTCCAGCCTACAATTCCCAGCTGAGATTATTCATCGTAGAATCGGGCATTGAAATGAACAGAGCAGGCAACAATACCCGGAGGAGACACGCGATTCAATTGAAATGGTGCATCGGCGTCAATTTCTTATCACGGTTCAGGCGTCCAAAACTGGACATGGATGAAACGGAGAGGCTTGAAAACACGCTCAGGAGCACTTGTTTTTTTCACTTTCCTCACGATCCAATCCAAGCTCTCCACTAGCGGTGCTTCACTCTTGAACTGCATTCGAGTTTTATTATTGTCTGACCTGACAAAGACCATCCTGGGACAGTTGGTATTGACGTACGATGGTGCGAGCAAATACTCTTCTGTCGTTCTATTGCAGCGAGTTCGGACTGCGAGGTAATGTATCTGAAATCAGCGAAACCTGCTGAACGAGCATAGTTTGTCTGAAGGAGAAAATAAAACTCCGACTCTTCCACCGTTTACAGTCCAACGCGGCGGCATTATTTTGCTCCCATGGACGGCGGAATTGGAAGCGTATGGAAGGAAACAGCGTGATGACTGGAAAGTTGAAGGAGTGAAGCGCAGAAACAGACCCCGATAAAATAGGAGAATAATAGAAGTGAGAGTTTACTCAAATGATACAACGCGGGATATTGGGATAGAGAATCAGTATATACAGAACCAAGCGATAGAGATGAATCGCAAACACCTGCCGAACGGTGCCGTTGTCAGACGCAGGATTGACGGAGCGTACACTAAATGGGCTGGTTGGATTGATGGATGAGGAAAGGGGTGGAGGAAGAAGACGAGGACAGGTACGAGGCGACGGTCAGGACAATGAGGGCATGAGAGACGAGGAGGAAGACGTCGCAAACATGAGGATCAGGAGTGCGCCACGAAGCGCGCATGAAGGAAGGACGAAGAGCAAGGAGATGACGTCGGCAGATGATCGGACACGCGCAGAGGGCGGCGCAGCTCGAGGATGGGATGTAGATACTGTGGACCGTGAGGAGGGAAAGACGTTGTGATGGGGGCGGAGGGAGCTGCGAGAGACTCGGTCGAAAGAGCGGGAATTCGGAGCGAAGACTGTAGCGGATACGTGTCGAAGTTACCAGGGGCAGCGACGGCGGTGATGTGGAGCTCGCATGGGACGTGCAGCGGAAGCGAAACGGCAAGGCAAAGTCGGAGCAGGAAGTTGTCACTAGAGGAAAGTGGAGGATGTGGAAAAAAGGGGAATTTTCGAGGTCGAGGTCGGCGGCGTGACATATTGAGAAGAAACGAAGGACCAGTCGACGGAGAAGGGACGAAGGGACGAAGGTAACGAGGAGATGGAGGGAGGGAGAGATTCGTACATAGGTGAGACTCGTGGAGGAAATGGATTCCAAACTTGGAACAGGAGGTGGGAGGCAGTCCGATGAACAGAGGGACGCGATGGGTGAGGTGAGGCTACGAAGGCGCGCAGGCAATGGCGGAAGTGGGGCGGCATGTGACACTGAATGATAAGTAGGAGGAGGTTAGCGAATCGCACGTCGGAGTCGAGGGTGAGCGGCAAGCTGGCAGTTTGGCACCATGCACCGCACGGACCCAAAGGAAGAAAGATTTCAGGACGTACGCGCGCGCAGATTCGTCGTTCTGGGTGACACAGACTGTGAGTGGCGAGCCGCAAAGATCGTGTATACTAGCGTCCCAGCATCAACGTGGACGAGCAGGATGGGACGGAGGGAACGGCGACGGGCGAAGCTGGAGATAAATGACCCGCAGCAGCTTTGGTGAATCGCGATGTCGGAATTGCTTGCTCCAGAGCGCACAAAGGAGCGGGCACGCGATGTGACGAATATAGGTATGCGCGTGCACGCCCTCCTCTAAGCACTACTGGGATAGGGGCGACGGGATGCGAAGCCATGGGGACGAGGCGCATGGGGACGAAGGAGGGAGGCGGAGTCAGAAGAAGGATGAAAGATGAAAGGCAGCAGGCGGATGCGACGATGGTTGCAAGGTTCCGGCGCCGAAAGGTATCCGAGACGACAGGGATCTTGAGCAAAGGCGTCGAGTCGTCATATGCACACTCGCTTCGCTCCCTCTATCCTCCCGAGCGTCGCGCTGACCGCCAGTGCTGAACTACGCATTCGCATTCGTCATCGCTGAAAGACCGAAAGGTCGATGAGGGTGCGCGCGCGCGAGCAGCAGGGGCCGCTACCGCCGCTTCGCATAACGAGTGCGCTCTGCCTCGGAGCTGCACCGGCCGCGCTCCTCCTTCCTCGAAACGACCGCTGGGTACGTACGCTACGCTCGAAAGCTTCGCATGCCGCGCCTGAGCGCGAAATGCACCCTGCCCCCCTTGCATACTGAGAGACTGCACTTGGCTCGCCTCGCGACCCGCGTATGGAGTATGTATCCACGCCCGTGGGTAAGACGAAATCCACACCGGGCGACCACATTCGCCAGGCGGAGACGGCGTAGTGGGGGTGCGAGTCGATTTCGCGTTTCGAGCGCGATTCGGATGGGAGGGGACGGAGACAGATGGACCATCCTCGTCACATCAAAAGCGCGGCCACGTGCTGCTCTGAACTGGGCGCGTCATTCGGGCTGAGACGAAATCATTTTTGGATTGCCCGTCAAATCAACGGCTGTTCCTGTCAGGGGCACGGGAGGTAGCTCTAGCCATGTGTTTGGCCATGTCGGTGGGCCGGTTTACTCTGAAGGTGCGGTACAAGGCTGGAGAATATTTCCGCAGAGATGGATTTGAAGAGAGCAAGATTTTTATGTTGTGTGCGCGGGCGTGGGGAATGTACGCACTGATTTATCCGACAAGAAAATTCTATCATTCAGAGAAATTACAGGACTAAATTGCACTGGCGGATGGGTGTTGCAAGCTTCCTCCCGCTCCAGAGCAAAGTTCCAGTTCGAATCCCATCTTTGCTCCTGCACCTCACAAACAATTAATTGCTGGCATGTGTAGACTCCACAGCAGGGATGGCAACGATACTGAGGATCGCGCGCTTATCGCACTGCGGAAGGTGTTTTCGCAGTGCAGTGGTGATCGGAAATTCCAAGCGTGCGTCAAAGGCAAGCACACCAAGAAAATACTCGAAGTTGGCGCTGTAGCCTTCCCTGGGAAAGGGGTCAATGTCGCCCAGGTCGTCATCCCCGGTGGTGAGCGTGACCTTGAGGAGACGTGGCCATGCCGTCGTGTCAGCCAATGCCTCGTCGACTGACAACCAGTGCGGAGTAGGGTAGTGGGATGTGGTGAAAAAGCCGAGAGACAACGTGATTGTCTCCAATGTTCGAGATGCCGGGGACGTACTGAGGCGTGCTAGTACAGCCAGTAAAGAGCTGGGGGCAGATGTGTGCGAATCGTTGATCACCAGGTGCTTGAGAGACCGAAGACGATGCAAATTGGGCCCGCTTTCGTACCCTGTGCATCAACAACATTCAATTCGGCATAAAGTAAGTACCGGACGACATACCAGGCTCTCCACCATAAAAAACCAATGATTCAATGGCTTCTGCCGCCACACTGTCGAGGTATCAGTTGATTTCCGGCCATCGGCACCACAATCGACCAAAATGGATCAACCCGAGAGTTGCGATCGGTCTCGGGATCGGGTGCAAACCCAGAATCCAGTTTGCGAGAAGTGGATGTCCAACGCACATCGTGTGTAACTTGGGCGGTAACGTGGCGGATTTTGGTAGAAGGGGAGTAATTTCTTCGGGTATGCCCCAGATTTTGAGCGACTCGAGAAGGGGGAAAGCGCATATGTAATCAACGACGCTGCGGAGGATGATGTGGTTCTCGTTTAGCTGCAACTCAAGGTGCACGAGCGAGGATGCAAATGCAGGAGAGCCCGAAAAGGGGCGCATAAAATGGCGGAGGGAGTTAAGGCATAGCCGCATGGGTCTAACACCACAAGTGTCCAAGCGGGAGAGGATTTCTTCGGCGGAGATTTGGGAACCTTTTTTGCGCCGTTCTCGCTGATGCCACAAAGAGATCGTGGTGACACAGTGGACGAAGGTCACGAGAGTCGAAGAAATGAGGGAGAGGAATTCCTGAACCCTCGCAGGTCCCTTCCGATCTTTCGGGTCCCACCCAATGAAGAGGCTGACCGACCAAAAGGTATGCTGTCTGCTTCTCGGGAGCCATTGAGTGGAAACGAGGCTGCACGCCAAGAGCGCGGCTTTATCAGTTTTGAGGTGATTAATGACAGAGTCGACAAGCTCCCCAGGGAATTTGGGCATGGATGCTCGCACGGTGGGTGGCATGAAGGTCGTGGTCAAAAGAAAGAATCAAAGAGGCACGTGAATGATTGATCCATCGGGCCGAACAGAACCCATTGGTCCCCAACGTCAACTTGAGAACGCCAGAAAGTGCGTTCTGAATTAACGGTGATTCTCAATTTTAATTTATGGGAAAACACCTGGAGAACCGGTCGCGTGCGAACGGATAAAAGCATTTCGTATCCATTATCCCTTTCAAGTTACAACCACCTTCTTCCTCCTTGGCCCCGGTGCTCGCTGGTAGCTAGTCTCCCCTAGGCAGACGCTTCAACATACCTGAGCTCGTACCTCGCTTGTTGAATAGCCGTATCTTATTTCTTGCCTTAGTGTTACGGCTCACCATTGAACATGTTTCAGGCTTGGTCTCTGAATCAAATCTCCTCCACTGGGAATTTGGTCTTGCGCATTTCTCCTGCCCGGTTTCATTTCGTCTGCAGCTGACTCCTCCCGTCCCTTAACCATTCGTAAGTACACGTACTTGAATTCTCCTCCAATGGTTTGCAGCTATTGGGAATTATATTAGTCTCCTTTGAATGTACGAGAAGATCTCATTCGTATCCACAAGAACTCTCACTCACGCCCAACGAGTGGTAAGAAACTGAGGGACGGATTTGGGGTTCGTAGCCATTTATTAGGTTGCAATAGTGATCGAGGAAGGGGTTGATGAGCAACCTATGAAATAAAATGAACGCTACCCGTTAGAGCCGCGTCTCCGGGTCTGTATCTCTCTAATGTCAGAATGTGGCCCCACATTCTGGGATTAGATAGTCAGGTATACGCCCCCAACTGGGCGAGATATTTTGTTTAAATAAGTGTAGGTACAGGCGGATAATGTTATGGTACGGACGGGGTATTATGTAGCTGCGACCAACTGAGTGATGTACCAGGAAAATAAGCGGAAATAAAGGAGCACGGCGCGCAAGGAGGGATATCAACATGGAACGGACCAAAAAAAGAAGGAAAGAAATGTGATGGACAGACACATCAACACGCGTCTTCAGACCCTCATCCCACCACTCCTAAGCCCACCCCCAACCCGACGCCCATGCCCATGCTCCCCATATCCATCCCCATACTCATATTCATATCCACCTCCAGGTCCATGTCCAGCCCCAGCGGCCCGCGTCCTCCGGCTGCATACCGAATCCTGTCGGCGAACCGAACGGCATCGTCTCCGCGTAGGGGTACACCGCCAGCGGCAGCGGCGTAGGCGGGTGCCCGAGCGAATACGGCGACACTGGGAAGGAGGCTGCCTCGAAGTGCGGATGCAGGTAGGGATGCGCTATCTCGATAGACGTCGGCGCGTGTAGGTGATGTGGGTGATGCCGGTGCGTGTGGTACCCCCGCCGAATCCCCTGGGTAGCCAGCACCGGTGGGTCTACCGCCTCCTCGGTACGCGCCTGCACCTGCGGGTGGTGAGAGTGATACGCGACCGCGTCCACCATATGCGCGTGCGGGTGGGGATAGGTGGGGATACCCCTCCATCATCCTCATGCCCAACGCTACTGAGTCCATACTCATCTCGAGCGCGTGCTGTTGCTGCGGGTGGGATGCACGTATGGTTCGAGGTACGCCGCCTGCTGGTGCCGCTGATGCAGCTGCTGCAGATGATAGTGCTCCTCCTCGATGCGGCGCTCCTGCTCCTCCTGGTGCTGCAGATGAAAATGCTGCTCCACCACCTGCTGCTGCTGATACGCCGCTGCCATCGCCGCGTCCGTGTCCGCCTGTTGCTGGTCGAGCACCAGTCGCAGCCGCGCCTCCTGGTATTACCTGGTGTTGCCGCATCAAGCCCGCGTAAGCTGCCCGCGCAGTGGCGCCCGAGCCCGAGCCCAATCCCGTAGATTGCGGGGAAATGCTCGTGCCCACGCTCAGCGGCGTACTGGAGGGACTTGTACTCCCGCTGCGACTCCCGCTCGCGCTCTGTTGTTATTTATTATATTCCTGCGGCTCGGCTTTCCCAACCGCCGACTTTCCCCGAGGTTCTCCCCGATTCTTTTTACTCAGCTCTTATTCAGCTTCCTCTAGTTCTCTTTACTTTTAGTACATTCTAGATACTATTCTGTACAGTATATAAGCTGGCCTTCAGGCCACACAATATTATTCACAAGTTTATACTTCACTCTCAGCACGATCCTAACAATAGGTTATGGTCCCCTGCTGTAACTGATCTTCTCCCAAAACTACTGCACGTCATCATCGCCAAGCCTTACTAGCTCAAACAAGTTATTTTTGCGACGCACACTACTACGTCTCTTGCACCACACCCACAGCCTAATCATCCATCACACATTTAATTATGTCGGACTCGACGACATCTGCATACCGCATCCAGCATCTCCTTGGTGAGGAGAACTACACCACATGGTCTGTCAAGATGGAGGACATCCTCACGGATCAGGGACTTCTTGACTACGTCCTTGGCATCATCACACGCCCCCAGCATACACGCAATGCAGATGGGGATATTGTTGATCCGCAGGGTACCCAGGCCCAAGCGATCCAAGCTTGGGATCGCAAGGACCGCCAGGCCCTCTCACAGATTCGACTCCGCGTCTCGGATGATCCGTTGGTTTATATTACTGACGCGAAAACGTCTTCATCCGCATGGCAAACCCTTGCCGATACATATCAGCCCAAGGGCGTCATTGCCATCGTGTTGCTCCGCCGCCAGCTCTCCCGCCTCCATCTTGAGGAATGTGGGAATGTGGAGGAGCACATTCGCGCCCTCAAGACTCTGCGCACCAAGTTGGCAGCGCAGGGTACGAAACTTTCTGAGGAGGAATATTCCATCACCCTTCTCACGTCACTGCCGGATTCCTGGGACTCCTTTACCTCGGGGATCGACACGGCATCACTGACAGATTCCAACAAACTCGTGGCTCGAATTCTCGAGCAGGACCGCCGTCGTAAAGCCAAGCCCTCTTCCGATGAGGTAGCGCTTCCGGCCCATTACCACAAACACAAATCCGGCAAACAGTCCAAATTTAACCCGAAAATTACCTGCTATGGCTGTGGCAGGATCGGGCACATGATTGGGGACTGCCGCGATGCCAAGGCTGGGAAAACATACACCCCGGCTCAGAAGGAGCAGAATACTCGCGAATCAAAACAGCGATACGCGAGCAAGCATCACGCGCACTTGGCGCAATCATCACCCGGCTCCAACACCACCGACTTCGCTTTCATGGCGCAGGACAGCGCATTAAATCTCCCCCGCGGCTCCTGGATTGCTGACTCCACTGCCAGCAAACACATTCTCATGTCGCGAGAATCTTTCCAGTCGTACGCCACTATGGGGGGTGATCACACGGTAACTGGTTTGGAAGTGCCCGATGCCACGGAATCGGCACTGCCGCCGTTGCTACCCACGTCAAAAACTCGGCCTACAATATCACTTTCACAGACGCCCTTCACGTCCCCGATGCACCTTACAATCTAATTTCTATTGGTCGCATAACCAGTGCCGGGTTTATCCTCCAGTTCAAAGGTGACCTAACACTTATATTTTGGAGAGTGGCGCCGCTTTCCAGGATCAGGTGAATAGATTCGTTCAAAGCTTTGCATAATCTAAGACATTTCTACCCAACAAAGCTCCTCATGCAGGCTTTATCGGCTGCAGTCGCTGGTACTGGTAGAAAATCCCGCGTTGTCAGCACGTCGTCCGGTACCAGCCATTTCGCCAAATCAATTTGATACTTTCACAGACGTCCCGGCTAGAAGAAAGCAAGCTCCGGTGAACCTGTATAGTCCAAACAAATGGGTAGGTACATAATTTGTTCGGTATAGATTCCCTCTGGGTCCCGACTCCATAGGGCGGCGTGATTTTCAACGCGGCAGAGGTTGCTCGGTGTTACGAAACCGACGGAATAATCTCCACGTTTGTAAATCCGGGTGCGATCTTATCTCCTTGATTTGTTCAGCTGCATATTGCGCACCACATGCTTACAGCACTAAGGAAAAGGATATTACTTCGCTTGTGAGATGCCTAACGCGTACGGGAGCCCACCCCAACCTTTAAATAAAAATTGATTGCAACAAGAAATCTCCAGTGCCGCGAATGTCCAACGAGACCAGGAAATACTTGAGATGAACCCGGTTACTGTTCGCAGTTCTTCCTTGACTTCTTTCTCGGGGGTCGGTCGCGTCTGGATGGATGAGCGAAGAAACCTGGGCGAATGAGGTGACCCTCAGTACTCCCTCATCTTTGCTGCCCTGCAATTCATTCTTCTTGGATTTTTTGGTTCGGGGTTGCCTCTTGTCTGCATTAACGGATGAGCGAAGAACTATGAGCGCATGGAAGGAGTGTAGTACTCCTCCTCGAGGTCGTTCAATGTATTCTTCGAGAAGCGGAATTTTATCGTGCTGTTGGTGGTTTGCGAATACGGTGATGAGATGGACTGTGTTGGGGTTCCCGCGGCGTAGAATCTCGCTGGTTAACGATAAGATAATTTGACAAGAAGGCACCATGGATAATAGCACTGCGACACCTGGTGTTTGCATTCGACCCCACATTTGGATCGTTGATCCTGCAGGTCCAGAGCTTAGCAGCGAAAGATAAGACGAAGAAGTGGAAAGCAAATTCTTGTAAGACGGGCAAAGGTTCAATCTTCGGGCTCCCACTTTGCCGACCGTGGGCCAGAAAAAAATACAAAAAGAAGGATCTACAGTTTTTTTTGGAAGTGTCGAGAAAATCTTCGATCGTCCACGAGTGCACTATGTGTGGGAGGTGCGTTTGACTCGGGCTCAAGCCCCTGCAACAAAGCCCTGCCCGATTTCTCTTTCTCTCTCTTTCTGTGTATTTGACTCTCCTACGCCTTATTTTTTATAGCGTTTCCCGAGGCTTTTTTCCCAAAAGTGACTCGATGAGTTATGGTTGGATGTAAACTTATTCTCATGGTTCATGATTACGATAACCAACTATCTGATCCATATATTATCCAAACACCTCAGTCCAGTTGGGATTCAGTGTCCCAGTAGGGTCATACACGAAGGCATACCACAGAACAGACACCACGAGGTTAGTGAACCAGAAACAGAGGGCAAACCAAGCCAGAATATCCACAGATCGCGCTGCGTTTCCACCTTTCGAATCCTGGTCCCCTTTCCTCGTGACCAACAGAACCTCTCCGACCCGCGGCCAACGTCTACAGAGCCTATTCATACCTCGGTACCCCAGATATACCGCACCTGCGAGGTAAGCCCAGGGCATGCAAAAAATCCTGCAATCCCCAATCCATCCCCTCGATTCATATGCACCAGGGGGGATAAAGGCTCCCTGCAGCATACACACCTTTAACAAAGGCCCAAGGATCCAGCCGACCCTGATCTCTCTGCCTGATATTCGGAACACTAACCACAGGACCAGCAAGGCGGCGCAGAAGCCGTAAGTGCCGAACGCGAAAATGATGGGGAACCATTGCATTATATGGCATGCGTTCAGGGAGACAGAGGCGATTGACGGCATCCCAAGACGCACTGGGTTTCCGGCCCAGACAACGAGGGCGCAGTGGACAAGAAGTGCGAGGGCGACGAGCAATGTGTCGAGGTTGGTGTATCGTAGAGCATGTCGGACGGGGCTCACATCGTAAGGAATTGGGGTAGCGATCATCTCAGCGAGGCTTGCCGCGCTACTGCCCGCAGGATCCAGCACGGAAAGGAGCTCGGCGATGAAGAAGGAGGATATGAAGAGGATACCCCATGTTTTTGTCCATGGTGTCCCGACGAAGGAACAGAGTTTGATGGCCGCTGGAAGTGGGCCGAAAGCGAAGAAAAGCCAACGAGGCCAAGGGCGACCTGCTGCTGGTGTGTTTATGTCTGGTTCAGCGTGTACTCGTGCTGGGCCCATGTACAAGTTTGCAACGAAGCGGATGGTGATCCCCAACGTGTTGGCAAAAGAGAACAGAGGAGAGCTGGCGAGGTAGATTCGGTAGCGGCCCGATTGTTGGGACATGGAGTTCAGAGCAAGAGAGAGCATTATCCACAATATGGTCTGCCAGATGACCGGGGAACCGCCTGTGACGTGTCAGGATACTGGATGAGATATAGATGCTACCGTGCAAACTCACCGGTGTTCAGCTGTTCAGGAGAAGGCGCATCGACAGGCTCATTGCGGAGTAACATGAGGGCAAACGTTGAACGGATTCAGCTGCTGCTGAGCGAGGTTATAGCGGAAAGAGTACAAGGCGGTGTCCATCACATTCTCAGAGAACTTCTTTGATGGATGCGGTGTTGTTTCTTATAGCTCTTTACACCTAAAATGGCAATCTCCCGACAGCCGGAATTTTGGAACATGCAAATTTCGAGATGCCGAGGAAACTTCGGATGCGCCCTGCCTGGCCGCTGTTGAACGCGCCTCGAGGAATTCGGTGGAGAAATGACAGCGAGATATCTGCGCGGTCAGCCGCAGCAAAATCTTCTTTAAAAACTAACCCTACGCTGGTAACTGCGGTGCCAGGTTATTGGTCAATAAGAATGGGGGGAGAGAGAAACACTCAAAAATGCACCACGGCGACCCAACGGGGAGCAAGATCCCGCTGCATACAACATCCCTGTCCATTAATTCTGCAAGGAAAAATCACAGGGTGACAGAAAGGAACGGAACTCAATTGAACGATTCGGGATGCATTGTACCTGTGAATTTCCCTCAGTATTGCGTAAAAAGAGTATGAAAATAGGAAAGTCGTGCGTTGAAACATCGAAGGTGAACTGCTGAACCAGAAGTTGTTGCTCCGCTGCAAATCGGAACTTGCGGAGTCCGCCGTACAGCACATCCAAACAAGTTTTCCTGGTACCGATTTAGGTTCCAGGTCTACCGACCATAAATCAGAATCCTAGACATCACTGCCAGATCACGGCTTAGTAACAAATACTGGATACTTATGGTCAAACGGTTACTCTTTGTGGATGGTCATCCGGGACTGCGCCCATGTGGTGTCGTCGAGTTGCCGGGAGTTCCGGTGCACTGCCCGACATGACCTGGACTTTCCGGTTCAAAACGCCGCCATCATCCATGGCACTTGTATGCTCTCGAGTTTTCATGGGATACCATTTACGAATGGTTGTTCAACATTCGGGCTGGTGCGAGTCCCGGTGCAAGATTCAAGCACTACCTCACTGTTTAGGACAATCAATCGGAAAGAATGAGCAAATATTAGAGAGCTTGAGCCCAAGCGGCATGCCACTTTTTAGGTTGTGCAAAAAGGGGCATGCTGCTTTTTCTTTTTTTCCTCTAAAGGGCATTAACAAGGTGCAATAGCATCAGGGTGTGTGAATTTGAGGTGCACACAAAAGTTGTAAAAAAGCGGCATGCCGCTTGGGCTCAAGCTCTCTATTGTGAAACTTGGAAAAAAAAGTGGCGGCAGGTCCAGTTCTGCCGTCACCATTTTCGCTCTCCATAAAAAAGCCTTAAAAGTAGCGGCATAGGCCCGAATACTCAAAATAGTGGCGGCAGGTCGAAATTTCGGAAATATTTTGGCGCCCGAATAAATGTGCATTGTGACCCTCATACTCTGCATTCTGAATACCCAAGTCAAGTTCAGCCTCTCACAATATACATTCTTGTCAAGACAACGGCAGACTCAGTCCGCACAACGACGTAAAGCCATTTTGACCCTTCAGATTATGACTACGAAAAAACTAGGTGTACAGTAACATAATTGCATCCTGGAGCTCGCGAGCCATGCATTTGTTCGTGTAAGTATGTATTTCCTGCGATCTCCGGTCGGACCTCGGTCAATTCACGGCGCTGTTAGCATTTCCCGCATAAACTGAGGACCGAAAGCTGTCCCTCGACACTGCCATTGTGGAGTGCTGATACTTAGACAGCGAAGTTTTTGATCCTGGCGCTGCACAGCCGCTGTAGGAAGGTTTCCAAAGATAGAAAAAATTATTCAATTTCCGTCTCATTCACGTAACGTCCTTCCTTTCCATACGGCCCCGCCAGACCTGCCCGCTGGGTTTCAGTCCGGTTCGCTCGATGCATACAGAGAAGCCCCTGATACATCATTTCGACTGGGCGGCGGAGTACTACACCGGGAAGGAGCCAATTATATCCAACATCTCAGTTTAATTTTGGCGCTGGCATGGTGATTGCATGAGGACTCGAAAGCACAGCAGGAGGCAGGGTCAGGTCCCAACAACGGCACAGGCAGCTTTTTTATTTCGAGAGAAGTGCCTTTGAATGTTATTTGCAGAACACGGGAAAAAACAATAGCTCACTGCGTCTTCCAGAATGTGTGATGAACGTGAAACATGCACGCGCAATCTGCGGGTTCTGGAACAACCCGGCGCCACGCACTTCGGTTGGGGAAGTTTGGAAAACAAAAAAAACCTGAACATTGGCGCAGATTTAGCGCTTTGACCGGCGCTTCCAATGTGCCGGTTCCACCAGTCCAAAATCGGTGCTTAAGCGGTTTCGGACGCACACCCGTAATCGTCGGAACAGTGAAAGAGAAGAGAGGCTCTTTGCGAACGAAAGGTGCTACGTATCTGACGTCTGTTGCGCCGAGAGAATCGGACGTGCCGGAATTCCGAGCTTGCTCACTTGACTTCCATTCCATTCATCTTACCATTCGAGGCAAAGCGGACTCAAGGCCGAGTCAGACTATCTCATAATTGGCCGGATAGACCAAGTACGTCCGTTTGTTGTACTGATTTCCTTTTGCGACGTTAACAGGACATCTGTCAACTATAAGGTCTACCCAGCGCCGCAGTACTGCCTACGAGATCACTTCTGTCCCAATTCCGCATGCCAGGCACATGTTGCCTGCCGCATGGGCTGGACAAAAATATAATAGATGGACGACTGGAATTCAGTCTTCTCATAATTTGCTCAGAGGCTTGCTAACTTTATGTGCCGTGTTCCATATTGAACCGGGATCAGCTTCAACTCATCCCGAGAGCCTGCAACATTCTCTGAATACACTCTCCAGGCAGGGGCTGAGATGAACACAAAATGGGCAGTTGATCTATCACTATTTTTCCCTGAATATTTTCACTCTGATCGTGTCATCGGAGCACAAGATTTCCCGTCATCCGTCCTGTCATGCACACCTTTGGCAGGGGACCACTTACTGTATAGATCTTGATGATCTCTCGCTTCTCTCACTTCACAGCACATTTAGAATAGCGCGCGGGTAGAAAATCATATAAGGCGGATGAAAGCTGCAGCTGTTGTCCCACCCTACGCAATGCGTCCTCATACCAGTGGTACCGTCGATAAGATCCTTGACTACACCGCAAGCGCTGCAAGCGCCCTTTAAGATGTGGCGAACGCAACACAAATCCCCTTCCTCGGCAGTGTCTGCAGTCTGCATCAGGAAAAGCCTCCCCTGGCAATTTACCGGGATTGACTCCAACTTGCCCTGGATTGGACTGAATATCTTTGATTTGGCCGGTTACCTTCCTAGTAACAGTGCAATCTAGTTGCCTCTAACTTGGACCCAAATTACCTTAGATTACTTCGACTTCGTGGGTCATTACCGTATGGTTTGGTCCATATCCATGCTCACATTCCTACGCAAATCGGAATGAAAACGCATATTATTGGCATTATGTCTACGATACAATTAGTACTTAACACATACACCGGCTACATAGATAAAAAAAGTAAACTGCGGCAACTTGCCGCCCCCAGTCTCTGTTGAGGCAAGTGGTTGTGCGAAGAACATATGGGCATACCTAACCAGCGAGAATGGCCACCATAATCAAAATGGCGCCAGAGGATAGGGGCATAGTTCATGCACGGAAGGGACCCAGCTAGGGCCACGAGGTCAACCGCGATCGGAACGAGGGCAAGAAGTGTGAAGACTCACATTGAACACAACTACAATGACCGGGAGGTCGAGTCTTGGGCGCAATAATCGCGGCGCAATGCGTAGAGGGGCCCAACAGCATGTGGCAAGTTGACGGGCAAGAGGAGCGTGGACGCCGTAAGGCAATCATGTATGGGGTGGGCTCGAATAATGCAAAGAGAAAGGGATGATTAGTGTGGGATTTTAGGTGAGCGGGAGATGCAGACGTACCCACTCGTGCACACAAGCAGGAGGAACAGGGAGCGGACCAAACGGGGGAAGTCCAGATTGAAACAAAACAATAAAATGCGGGAAGGGTGAGTGACAGACGTACTCTGCTGTTGAATACAGGAGGCAGTCATCACTGGGTGCAATGAGATGAGATGTGTACAAGAAAACTGAAGAGTATGACGAACCTCCGCATAATGCTAACTGCCTCGCGTCCTGATCTCATCCAGTACAGTGTGAGAGGGAAACCTAAGATCATGGAAAGCGAGAGCCTAAACCAGAACAACACGTCGAAGCTAGGTCGCGTCCCCAAAGGGACCCAAGTACGTTGTATTGTCGTGCAGAATGCATAATGTGAGCACTGAGGCGATAGAAAAGACAAGCAGCGTACTTTATGTCGTTTGCGGGCTTGCATTTGAGAGATTCAATGGGTAAGAGGAGCGGGCGGGAGGAGATGGTGGTGGAAGGAAAGCAAGGTGCGCTTGACAACACAGATCAAAACGAACCACCTGTCTGTTCACGTGACGGTTTCATCGTCTGATCCGATGGCGTGCCTTCGGCTAACTCGGCAACGGACTTGGAATAATTTGATGCTCGTCCTTTCAAGTCATACATGTCCTCCCAGATTCACAAAATTCCGTGGCCTTATTGGAACTAGTTAATATTGTCCTTCATTTTCACTTTATCAATACCAGTTTTTCTACGGCAAGCAAAACAAGTGAGGATATACCGCCAACCAGGGAAATTTGAGGATATTTACCCCTGTTTCCTTCAATTGCCCCTCTTTGGAAAGCAGGAAGGAAATTTCCCCAAATTGGAGGTAAATTACCAAAGGAAGTTTTTCCTGATGTGTCTCTGACCGTCATTCCCATCGTCCAGGTATGGCATTCCTGCAGTGAATTCCGCGTCAATACTAAACTCGGGATGTAGAATACCAAGGTTCAAAAGGAACGATGCCTCCGCATGGTAGAGCAGATTCATCAGTTACTCTGTGCACTTGCGGCCTTATCCCTTGACTCGGAGAGCATTCGATCACCAAGGATGCTGAACCACATTGCCCAATATGCGGAGTAAGCTTGAGACCTGGTGTTGATTTGTCGCATGGTGACTCATTGTTTGCCTATTGCAGTACTCTTCAAAAATTCCATTCTTGTTTGCGAGTACAGCAGGAACTTGGAACAATCAAGCGTCTTTTCAAGCAAAGCGAAATTACAGCACAATTGGACAGCTGTGAGAAAGAGTTGAGAGCGGCTTCGGAGATCTTCACCGTACGTGTCTATAATAAATTGCACACACACAAGGGGCTCAGGTCTACTTAGCTAAAAAATGGGGCCAAAATTTCAAGCGCTCTTGTCGAGCTCAATATTGACACTGAAAGGCGTCATCAAGAGCTTCTACAACTTATCTCATCTAGCAGTGGATCGTTAGATAATGGATCTTCGGTGCGGATTGTGCATGATTTCTTTTACCTATCTATTTTCTAATCAGACTTGGGGGGTCCCCCTATGAAAAAATCGAAAATGGGCGCACATTTAGATCTTGGTGAGAAAATGATATCCCGTCTATAAAATTGGGTGTGCTCCCAACTGTTGACCCCCCGGCCCGTGGCCCGGATTGTGGCCCCTGTGGTGATCAAAACATCCATAGTAAGTCAACAGTTGGGAGCACACCCAAATTTTATAGACGGGATATCATTTTCTCACCAAGATCTAAATGTGCGCCCATTTTCGATTTTTTTCATAGGGGGACCCCCAAGTCTGATTGGAAAATAGATAAAACTGGAATTTCCCCTTGACTAACCACATTGCCGAAAGCAATGGTTTGAGCTGCAGAGAAAATTGAGCTGAAAATGTGTTTGAAACTGATTTTTACAGCCAAGCTGAAGGTGTTACCGAAAGTGTTAGATTAAGTTGTAAATGGAGATACGGCCCTGGACAAATGCAATCTTATAAAGAGGGGGATGATTGGAGCCTCAGTCAGAGGTTATTGGAATGGCGACAGCAAGCTGCCGTGACCGGGGCAACTTTTAATGGTGAGAAAGCGGAGTTTGGCATTGTGTACATTTTTATAGGCGCGGACGCGCTTAAAGTTGATCATGGGGCCAAATGCCCTGAGGAAGCGCCGTTTGTTGAGCGCTTCCAAAGATCTGGACCCAGCGCTTCCAAAGCTCAGGCGTGATCTCCCAAAGCGGAGTTTAAAAGGCTTCAGACAGACATGGATAATTTTATAAAGAGGGAGAAGACATGTCTTGCCTTCAAGATGATGACTCCTTCACTAAATCAAAGTGTGTTGCATTTGCATTAGCCGCCCAGGTGTGTCGAACTTGGTGTGTCGTACTTTGCTACGGTGTGCCGAAAATTGCCGTGGTGTGTCGCATTTCAGGTGTGTCGTACTGCCGCATCTGGTCTATCCCGAGTCATTTGCCGTCGCGATAAATATAGGAATAGCATTTAGCGATCGTCTATCTTCTCCTGGAACAATCTCGATAGGTCTGTGAATACGCCATCATAAATCCGCCCGACGTGTGACCACGAGTCTTTAAACCTCAAGACTGCATGACACCGCGTGGTAATGCACATCCGGTAGCTTACGAAGCGAATCTCACCAACCCACCAGGCCATAGGTGCTCTGGCAGTGTAAGAGAGATAATTTGGCCGAATTTCGGGGCAATTAGGCCTAATTAGGAAACAAGGGTCTTTCCTGATGCGGCTGTGTCTTTGGTTTGCCTGTCGGCGAGTTCTTGGCTCCGGCGCTTCGGCGTGCGAAAGTGCGTGCTGTCTTCCTGCTGTCCTACACGAGGCACGCACAGTGCTTAGCCTTGTCTTCTACCTCGCAGCCAACTGCATCGTTCTCATACTTTCTGTGGTCGGTTCTGTCTCCCGTACACTTCGCCAGAAGCTGATATAGTGCCATCCTACCTAGATAAGCTCCACGCTCCTCGTCACAATGGTCATGCATCCCCAGGCCAGCGACCGCCAGACAGCGAATTATTACTACATCCACGGTGCGAGGCAAATTGATTAGGACACTAACATCATTGTTTATTTTCCCAGGAGGCATAGGAGGTCCTGGTGGAGAGGGCCACGGACAAGGTACAGGTGGTGCTGGGGGTCCTGGGACCGGTCCCACTTTAAACTTCACATTGAATAATCTGTATGTTGGTTCAATGTCCCCCTGCCTTTTATCTTGCTGCAGCCCAGAACAAATATTAACGGTGGAACATTCACTAGTGGAAATGTGAATCACATACAACAACGAAACAGCGAATTAGGTGAGTGTTCAACAAACTTAGAATATTCTACCAGTGACAACAACTTCTTAAGGTATACATATCTTGCGTCAAGCCATTGCCGGCAACGCTTTCTACAACTCAGCAGAGAGATACCCCCAGCCGAAATGCCATCCGGAAACACGGACAAAGATCCTCGAGGATCTGCGGAGTTGGTCCTTAGAGAAGGATCCTGGCAGCGATATTCTCTGGCTATATGGGCCTGCCGGTGCTGGTAAATCAGCCATAGCGCAGTCTTTTTGCGAAAGGCTTCAAATGGAGGGCTGCCTCGGGGCCAGCTTTTTCTTCAAGCGTGAACATTCCTCTCGCGGAAACGGAAACACGCTATTCCCTACAATTGCGTACCAGCTTAGCCTTTGTCTTCCTCAAATGAAACACGCCATCTCCGAGATTGTGGAGCATGACCCTTCTATCATCGGCCTAGAACTTTCCGCCCAGCTGCAGAAGCTGATTATCGAACCATGGCAACGTATCAGGATTACTCGCGCCTTCTCCGAAATTGTGAAGAATAACCCTTCTATCATTGACCTCGAAGTTTCCACTGAGCTGCACAAGCTGGAGGAACCATGGCCATGGCAGCGGATTACGCACGCCATGTCCGAAATTGCAAAGAACAACCCTTTCATCCTCCTCCTCCTCATCACCATCGACCTAGAACTGCAGGAGCCGATCATCGAGAAGGTTTTGATCGTTGTCATCGACGGACTGGATGAATGCGATGGCCGGGTCATCCAGCAGGCAGTTTTGCAATCCCTCGGTACAATTATTGTCCACGAACAAACCCTTCCTCTTCGATTTGTCGTCGCCAGCAGACCTGAGCCTCACATTCGCGAGATCTTCATGGGCCCACTCAAAGAGATATATCGCCCTCTATCTATTACCGAGTCGTTTGGCGACGTTTGGACATATCTGCAGGATGAATTTGCCCGTATTCATCATGAACACCATGAAACTATGGATGCGATTCCAGGCCCATGGCCGTCGGCTGCGGTATTGGCCAAGCTCGTTGAAAAATCATCGGGATATTTTATCTATGCATCCACCGTAATCAAATTTATCGACGATAAGGATTTCCGTCCTACAGACCGTCTCAAGATCATTCTGGGCATCAAGGAGCCTGATTTTGGATCGCCGTATGGCGCTCTTGATCAGCTGTACACTCAAATTCTCTCTGGTGTTCCTGCCCGGCCTCAGCTTGTGCAGGTTATGCACTTCATTTCGACCAAACCTTTTCAACTGTCAATAGCCCAGATTGAACAGCTTCTAGACCTGGAGCCGGGTGATTTTCGGTTAATCCTACGTAGGCTGCATTCTGTGATTAAGATGCCTTCGAACGACTTCGACTCGGCCATTTTCTATCATGCCTCATTCCTCGATTTTCTATGTGACCCAACACGATCAGGAATATTTTATATCCATAATCAGTGTACAGAAAATCTGGCACGTCACATCCTCAAGGCATTCTCTTACCCGAATGAAAGTGCAGCCCTCAATGAGAAGGTGCATGTGGCTTGGTAAGTTCGATAAAATTTCAATGTCGACAAATACAGCTAAATTGCTTTACAGGGCACTTGACTTGCACACAGCATTCCGGTACATAGCCTCAGTTCGACCGTCTTTCGACCTTGTTTCCCAAGCCCATTCCTTCAACATGGATTTCCTTTTTCACAGCCCTCGTCATTATCATGATAGCGGAGTCATCAATGTTCTCTTGAATTGGTTAAAAGTATGTTGTCTGGCTCAGAACATATGATCACAAGTTTGATTTACGTCTAGAAATGGCATCCACTGCCCAAGGATGTAATTCAACGCTGGGAGGACTTCCAGTTTTTACTTTCTTGGGATCGCACTTGGCTGGGGATTGTAGGAGCCAGATCCAGCGACGCATTCCTGGAATCATCGCGCCAGCAGCTTGTGTTACAAAATTCCCCGCAACTGATTCGAATCCTGCATGCATACAGAATCACTCGCCATCTCTATGCTCTGAATGCTCACACTCTCCTTGTTAGGAATGCCCCCCTGCTCCTTAACATTCGGCTTCTGTTAAATCTATCGTGGGACGAGCTGAGAGCAGCTATTTGTTGCATAGGCAGCGACAGAGGCAATCTTCGTGATCTGCTGGTTTACACTTCCGATTATCCAAGTTTTCGAGAGCACTTGGACTCCATGTTCTTGGAGCTTGCTCATGGCTCTTTGCGAATCTTGAAGAAGCGTTTAACTCGCCAATTAATACCCTGGAAATTCAAGTGAGTGCTAGTCCAACTCACACACCTCAATATTTATACGGTCCACTAGTGACTGTACTCGGGGATTCGGCCACTTTTTGCGATCCTGTCCGCCTTCTCCAGACCTTTTACTGGATCTGTGTAAAATAGCAGATGCCTGGACCATCCATCCCATTGGGAGGGATTACGGGGCAGATACGTTCCATGATGTTGTACAATGGCTTAAGGTAAATTCTGGAACCCGGCGGTGCAGCATATGTAATTTATCTAACTTCCTCAGACGTTCCCCAAACCTCCACTTGAGATCAGATATTTTGAACATCAACTGAGGATAAGCACTCGAAATTCAGCCCACACGTTTGATTCTCTGGAGAAGAGATGGAAAGAATGGCAGGAATGGCACAAACGATCCACCACAGTATGGCAGTAGGATGTATCGGGACAGCTAATTAGTGATGTGATCACATTACAAAAACACTGTTAATTAGCGGTGTCCTTGATACATCAAGCTGGGGGGCGGTCTCGGGGTGGACAGCAACGATCAGGCTACTGAATTCAAGTGCCATCACTGTGCTACACGACGATCACAACTGTCCAAATTTGGAACACGACGATCAATGTACTCTCGACATCGCCGCAAATGATGAGCATAAAATGTTCTTGAAAAATTATGAAATAAATTAGAGCTGGGGGGCTCACACATAGGATACATTCCAGATTGTAATTAGGCAACTGCCTGTCGCACCATGGCGCAAAAATAGAATTTAACATGAAATTGTCAAAAACTCGCCTATGGTTGGGCACAGTGTACAGGGGTGGACGGACCTGGGACGGACTGCGCGTGTGTACTTATGTACGCGTCCGTAAATTTGACACCTCAGTAGGAATACAGACCAGCACGTCCTTTAACACTCCCCCACGCCTCATCCAACACCTTCACCATGGCGGTCCGGATGCACATTTATTTCCGCCCAGAACCTTTGATGACCGCCCCGCAAAAATAGCCTCTTTCGGATGAAATAGGATGAGGTTGACTCAAGTCCCAGGCGAAAAGACCGGCGGGCCTACTTAAGTGCCTTCCGCACTGAACTTAAGTCCTGCACCACTTAAGTTCTGTTCAAACACCAAAAACAATTCCACGAAAGAGATTCAAACACAAGACCTTCAAGATTGCACCACAACGGTATGTATGAAGGAGGTAACCACTACACCATGAAGGATATAGAACGTAAGCACCCAGATATAATGATATTAGCCTTCTATTGGTGTCATATTAGCCTTCTATTGGTATTATACCTTCTCTGCTTTCTTTATTTTGCCTCTGTGGCCAAACCACTATCCATAGATGATTCAAAGATTGATCTGTTTCAATAAATTAATATATATAAAACATGATGAAAGATGACTGGAAATGACAAGAGTTAATACACACAGTACTTACTCCCCATGGTAGACAGTAGAAGAATAATAGTCTAATCACAGTCTGATTGTTACTTTGGTCTATGGTCATTCTGGAGAAGTGGTTAAAGTCTGCTTCTCTCTTGTTTTGCCGAGCAGGCCCGAAGGTCTTGTGTTTGAATCTTGTTGAGGGCTTTGTTTTTGCTGTCATGACTCAAGTTCTCTATCACTTACTTAAGTCCTATAACTAACAACTTAAGATGTCCCACCGGTCATTTCACCTTGTAACTTAAGTTGAGCTAATAAAGTATCTGCTTTCGGAGGTTCCGCCCCGAAATCAGAGATCCTGATGAGGTCAATTTGTTTTGTGCAAGTTCTGCCCCGCAGACTCGTTCCCCACCCCGCCAACTCGATGCCCGCCTCAAATAAAGTTGAGTGAGCATTGAGTACATTGAGAAAAAATTGTTCAGAGTGCATACACCGCCGTTCAATACAAATGTTTTGTAAATGTTTGGGTCGTGAGTGTTCATCAAATGTTGCCAACGTAGGAATTACTGTTGGTGTCGGTTAGGGGCGTGTATATAATGCTGGTTTATAAACCGGGGTTATAAACCCGGTTTTTTAATAGTCAGGCAGAATCACCTGTTTTTTAATTTCCGGTAACCCGGACCGCTGCAATCAGCCAGCAAGAAAACACTTTTCAAGTTGTCTGACCATGGTCTTTTCGTCGTCTCAACTCGTTCCGCCACTACCTTCATGAAGAATATGTCTGGCACTGGGGTTACCTACTAGGAATAGGCTACATACGACAGGGGGGGTGTCGCATGTAGTCTATTCCTAGAACTCGCTGCACAGTTTCCACAATAAAGAATTCACTCAACCTGCCCAACTTCCCCAATTTCTGGCGCAACTCGCTGCCAAACCTCAACCATCTCGTGCCAGACGCGTTTCTGAACCTCGAGCCCTGCTTTGTCGGAGCTCCAGGATGGGGGTCTGAAAGCGTTATGAGTCACAGATTACCCGTGCTCTGGCTATGTTCCACCGAATTTCCCGCTGACTGCCATTAATAGCAATTTTCTGCTGTTTTCTTCTGGGATTTCCTCACCATTTACCCTTGCAAGATCCTGCCACTTTCCAATGCACCTTTCACAACGAAATTCGCTCGCACATGTCGATTCAGCATTGGATGCAAGCACTCTTCATGCTCAGGTAATGCTCTATTTTCATTGCTATTATATCAAGTGTTGTATCTCTTAGTTGCAATTTATATCCGTTCCTTTAGCCTTTCATTTCCGGAGCGAAGCGGAGGTTTATCTTGTCTTCACTTCGTCTATACGTACTGGCACCCTACTTTTGCTCCCTCGTGCTGCAATGCGCTGGTATTGACCAACAAAAACATTGAAAACAACCGGCGGGACCTATTGCGATGTGTGGCCGAGTAGGATAGCCGCTGGCGGCAAGAGCATCTCCAAGGAGGAAAGAAGCAATCATATAACAAGAGGAATTAGCAGAATCGAGCTATTTCGAAAGCGTAGAAGCAATTCGGCACTGAAAAAGAGACCAGGACCGACGGCAGTAGCAATAGTACAACCACATAGAGGCAAGCAGAAAGGTGTTAATTACCTCAGTGATTAACCAGGCCCGCGGACACTCCCTTGGAACTCCGGTCGCGATAGAGTAAATCAACGGCCCAAAAGACCCCTATCTCCAGCCGTAAATAGAGTAAATCAGCAAGAAGCCCAATGTCTGGTACATATAGAGTAAATTTGAAGTAAATCGCGCAGAACGCAATTTCTTTTGGGTACAATCAGCTCCGAAGTCAGCAGAAAAGTGCTCCGAAGTCGGCAGAAAAACCAATTAATCCACAGACCTCTGTTGTGTTGTTGAAGGTGAAATTAAGTGTGGCCGCGACTCCAAACCAAAAAATGCGTGGCAGAGAAAATTTGCACTTTAAAGGCTATGTCCGACCAAAATAGAGTAAAACAGCTGGCTGGGCGCAAATTTCGTAGAGTAAAACATGGTCAAAATCGGTCGCAGTTCCAAGGGAGTGTCCGTGGGCCTGATTAACCGTTCTTTAACGAAATGCCTCCTCGGCTGTGCTCTTACCCCATGCAGTTACCTCCATTGGCTCCTCTGAGGGCATCTCCTATTCGCATTGGCATGGGTTTTTTTTTCAGCGCCCTCTTTGTGTCACTGCAGCCTGCGCAAACCTCGCCGCTGTTGATTTATTCCCTTCCAGGCTACATCTTCCGATTCAGTGGACCTGTCGAATGACTGCGAAATGTCGATCACTAGACGGATTGGGACGTTTGAGCTGCAGAGGCAAGTCCCGTGAATTGCCAGTGCACATAAATTGCCTTATTTGTGTTCAAATCCTCACTACGCCGCAGGTCCGCAGATCTTTGTCACACTGGGTCTACGTATGGCCTTTGCGCGTATAAAGAGACAGGGTTCCGTATTATCTTTTCATCGCCTCGCTTTCCCTTTTAGCTTTTGGTACATTATGTGGCCTGGTCAACTGTCTGTGTTCAACCACCTCACCCTGGCTTGACTTAATGGTCTTTCATTGCTTAGCTTGGGTCTTTGCTTGGGCATCACTGCAATTTTTTTCATCAACCAGTCTGCCTTGCAATTGCGGCTTCAAATCCGGCCTTTAGTGGTGTCTCTCGTGATGTCTCTCGTCGTGTAGCTCGGGTCTTTTCCTGGGCGCCACTGGACGAACTAGCACTGCCCGCGTTACATTTTTGAATTCAGTCTTGGGCCAGCGACTTACACAATTAGATAAATAAACCAATGCCAGTCTGTGGTCCCGATGCCATCAAAGCCAACACCTTGCACAAAATTAATGTTGACCAACCGCTGTCTTTTTTAGGAGGAACAAATTCTGGATTTACTGATGATGAATAACATTCGTGCAATCCGTCGATTTCTAATGCTCTTTCTTACACCGAATAAATCTTTCCTTCAGAGTTAAGCAGAAACTTTCATACGAGAATCACCTCAATGGGCACAAAGGTCGGCTGATCCGCCTCCTGCTGTTCTGTAATTTCCTCGGTGATGTTCTGTACACGATGTACACTGCTTGCAATAAATATATTCCTTATTTCCGAAGTTTGTCTCGCATGCCGGAGCGAAGCGGAGGTCCGTCTTGTGCGCGCTAATCAAATTCATGCCGGTGTGCCGGCTTTCGGAACTTTCCTGACTCCAGTTATCGGCCGAAAGTTGGGATGTGGCCTTTTACGGACCATTTCCGTGGCCCATGACTGATCTCGACGGGAACGACGAACTCAAACATCTGGAGCCGAGATTATGGGACTGTCCGCGTGCCTTCGAAGCTGCTTCACAAATTCTCATCACACCAAGCTATCGCCGCGTTCGGGCCCATGGCCGGCTACAAGTCTTCAGGGGACGGAACACAGTTGCCGGATAACTTGCCATACCTGAATAGCCGCAACTCCCCGGCTATGCACAGCGAGGGGACTCCACTGCTGAATAAAGTGCTTGGAAAACACGGAATTCCGAGCCTGGGTGCATACGCGGGAGGTCCTCGTTTACACGGCGAGCTGTCTCAGATTTTGGAATTCCTAGTTGCAACTTCGGACACGGGAGGTTCTAGCCGTAGGCCCCCACTCTAATTCTGTTTCGGACCGATGTCATTTTGTAGTGATTGCATCCCGATTGCAAGTGAATTCTGTACAGGGGTGGGACTCAGAAGCAGTCTCGCGGTGATCTGTCTCCGCCAGCTAGCCAAAGGTGGATATAAATACAATGAACCTAGGCCACCTTTTCGCCTCATCCCCTTAGGCTTCCACAGAATGCTCGAGTTTATCTTCCTTGCGCTCCTTGTGACTGTCAACGGATATGTTTGGCCCTCACCTCAGCTGGACGCCCTCGAGTCCGCGCGATTCGAGCAACTCGGCCACAACGAAGGTATCGCCGGCTTCGTCGATCCCTGCATTGCGGATAACTTTGAGGGAAATCTGTCCGGGAGGTCTGACGCCGCGGACTGGATACGCAATGTGAGACGAAGCCCACCTAGTCCGATCGTCCAACTGAGCTCGTACAGGCATATCATGATATGGCGACGCACAATACCATGGACGGCACGGGAGGCCTAGACTCATCGATTCGTTTCGCAGAGGAGCAGGCGCGGCCAGAGGTACTGTATGTCTCGCGGTTGAAATAAGGAGGCGCTGACGATCAGTCATGTATTTCTAGAATGCAGGCGACGGGTTTTTCAGAGCCTCGGAGGTACTCAGCGCCTTCGCCACTCAGTATATCTCTAGTATGCAAGCTCAGCGTCCCGCATCCTGACCCGTGGTAATATTATATTCGTAGTTGCCGATGCGTTCGCAATTGGTGCTATCATTGCCATCGAGAACTGGTAAGTTCCAGCTTGTATCATAGGAGTTGGCTAAATGATATTAAAGCGGAGGCCCTGAAATCGCGTTCCGCGGAGGACGCGTGGACGCCGGTGAACCCAATGCGCCCGGCGTCCCGCAACCTCAACAAGACCTGCAATCGCATATCGGCGCCTTTGCCCGCCAGGGCTTCACGCAGACCGAGATGATCAGCCTCGTCGCATGCGGGTGAGCACTGCTTGGAGCCTCGTCACCGCCGACCCGCATCTAATCGGCACCAGACACACTTTCGGCGGCGTCGAACACGCAGCATTCCCAAACATCGTCCCTGAATTTTACGACCCCACCGACACTCTGTCCGTCGCGCACTTTGACTCAACCTTTGTGCACTTCGACAACAACATGTGAGTAATTGACATTTGGTTCGTATTATACTCACCGTCATACAGCGCGATGGAATACATTTCGGGGACAACCAAGGATCCACTGGTCGTGGGAATGAATGACACAACCAATTCGGATAAGCGGATCTTTGGAAGCGATGGTAACGCAACCATGGCCTCGTGCGCTGCATCGTTTTGGGGCTATCTGCGGGCTGACTACATTACAGGTTCGCGAAATCTCCTGAACTGTACGCGTCGACGTGCGCGACCTTGTTCGCGCGCATGCTGGATACCGTCCCAAAAGGCGTGGAGCTCACCGAGGTCATCACGCCTCTGCCAGTTAAACCTGAAATCCTCACGATGCTGTTCGACAACGGCACGGTGCAATTTTCCGGTGAAGTTAGGGTGTGTCTCGAAAACCCTCCCACTACAAAGTTGCAATTCTAACAGGCTGTAGTTCTGGAACATGACATTGGATGAGACTCACGCCGTGAATCTGCTCTGGGACGATCACATGGGCGGTACACACAACCTCTCACTCCCTCCCGCGGGCGTGTCTACGTCCACCGGGGGCCTCTACAGCGCAGCGTTTTACTCGATCCTGGACAATGGAGGTCCTCTCTTGCTTGATGCCGCGGCAGGGATCAAGAATATGCGGTTCGTCGTGGATGGCAAGCTCGAGGACCAAGGCGGCAGCGGCTTCCCAGTGCAAGACGGTGTGCTCTACTCCACTTCCTCTTGTATCACGTCGGGGATGCAGTTTTTCCCACCGTTCACAGGGAGGTTTGATGTTGCGGTAGGTTTCTCAGCACAAGTGTGCGAAGCTAGCTGAACACGAAATACAGGTGCGGGACGGCCTGAATCCGACGCGCGTGTTCCTTGAGCGACTCGAGATGGACAATGTCGGCCGTCCGATTATTGTCGAGACAGATGTTCCACGTCCGGACCAGCCTGTGCGCACGGGTGCAGGGTACTCCATCTGGAGCATAAATCTCACCCAGAGCGGCATAGACGCATTCGCCATGTACACCCTTGGGGCAGAAGTAAACGGTGAAAAGCTTGTGCTGTTTGGGGCGGCGCAGTCAATATCGCAGGTCCCGCGTTGCCCGACGTGAAGTGGAGGAGCTGGTCGCAGCATACGGAGACCACATTTTTCGGAATTAGCTGTTGAATCATGGACTAGTTGTTCTTTCCGAATGAAGGACAGATTTGATGTTAAACCCGTTGGCGGGATTCTCTTCGACAATCTTGGTCAGTGAAAATTATGGACGTGCCTCACTGTAACGGAAACACGCCTTCATAACTTTGCGTCCTTCAGGCGCGTTCTATTTACTTCCCCATGCTTACCTTTGATCCGTTATGCCCCCTATGCCCATGCCGCCGGAATATTTCATCTGATATTTCATCAGAGATCCCCGCACGGCCTCTTTTTCGTAGTATAAATAATGAGCTGTATTTTGATAGGTTCTGGGGTCAATCTAGTGCTTACACCAGTTCTTTTGCTTGACTCTCGTGTGCCGGAACTCGACGTACTCGCTTCCGTCACACTCACTGAGACGAGTGACGGATCGCCATTACAACGGAGGCTAGCCATCAACATAAATCAAGTCGCCTCTGTTCTACCCAGAAATATTGAGCTGTCGGGAAAACTTTTGGCTGGTTTCAAAATTACAAACATTCTGGGTTGCGACACCGACAGCAACGGCATCACCGCCAGTATCAAATTGTATCTACTGTGTCTGATGAGAGGGCAAGATGCATCGAAACCAGTCGTGAATCATTAAGCATGAGTACGAGTAATCTACGCACCATATTTTCTGCACTTATTTGAGGCAGGAGCGCCACTACACAATCGTACCTGTTAAAGGATTTTGTCGAGGGAGGATTAGCATTAATTCAAGTCGAGTTGATCTTCAATGTATGGCCCCACCCCTGTAGCGCCTCCAGTTCACCCGGCGCTTCACGCCACCTTCGCTCCTTTTGGAGAGGCGATATTGTAGTTGGTGCGCCGGATCGGAAATCGGTGGGCGGCATGGCCGCTACTGCCTCGTCTGCGGTGCGGGATAGGGGACAAGAATGCCTGCGCTGCGATGACAAAGAGTCCGCGTAAATCAGTTTCCAGGCGGGATAACGGAGCCCTAAGTTCGGTCCGAGACAATAGTGAAAGCGTGGGGATTGTTGCAGTGAAGAATGGCCGAAGTGCGTAGATGTGCTCGGCGGGAAATGCGGACCATTTTTAAGCGAAGATACTCACTGCGTTTAAGGGCCCCTTAGACTCAGTGTGTCTAAGTGAGTGTAGTGTCTGTCCAGCTGTGTTTGAGCCACTACACAGACCCTGTCTAGCCTTTTAGACTTCAATGACAGACGCCAAATGACCGATGTTGCCAACTCCTTGGTTGCCAACGCCCACCATGCTCCCCCCGGCTCAATATCCTCCTCCAAACACGGGCCCGGGCGCTCAAGACATCCCTGGTCGATTAGGCATGTGTGCGGATGTCAAGCCGCAGAGAAACCACGCACAAACAGACTGAATTACTCCGAGACAAACTGCGAAGAACTTCTCTATGAATCATATGGCAGGCAACTCACTCGTTCGGGCACACGAAGGAAGAATGATGCACTTGACCCTCCGCGCGGGCAAACTGGGAAGAGAGTACTATAACTAGGCGCGGCAAGCCGCTATCCGTGCGGCCAAGGGAAGCTTGTTATGCATTTGGTCCCATCGAAGTTCTTCCGAATCTTCGGTCCTCTCGGAATTTGTCCCGCAATCATATATCACCTCTGCGCTCCCTCTTCTCGCTTTTCTTTCTCACCATGGCTTCACCTTCCATTCCGGATGCCTTTGCGGCCCCAGTCAGCTCCAAGATCACTGACAATTCTCAAGACCAGGCGGCAATATGTTCTCCCACTGCTCCGGTTGTACGGACCGTAGAGGACGCTATCTCGACCCCGCAACATCCTGCTCACTCGTTTTCCTCTCGAGCTCGTCCACATCATCCTCGACCATGCAGAATATTGGGGACAGGTCAAGGCGGAGCGGCAGGAGGAGATCGCTGTCTGTGCGTCAGCCGTGTTCCGCGCCAACGCCTCTTTGGAGTATCTCGCAACTCGTCCCATGGTCAACCGCGGTCCTGAAGACGTTCGGCTGAAGGTGGCGCGCGTAGAGTTCACCATTGTTAGTCATGATCAGGAATGGTGCGACGAGCCGGGGTTAAAAGGTGCGAGTTTCTTTTCTTTTTCTCTTGCTTCAGTATTGTGTGGGGAGCTAACTCCTCCTGGTAGGTACATACGAAGGATACACATGGTTTGCCGCGGCGATCATGTGCCCCGACGACGCCGATTCACCCGTCGCACACGAGGTGCCCAACCCTGCTGGTCCCAGTGGAAGCAAGAATTGGGAGATTCAGCGCAATTTTTGCGCATCGGGAGAGTGGAGGCGGCATGTTGTTGTCTGGAATGAAGTAGGGGAAATGCTGAAGGGGACAGGAGCGGGTAGTGGAGAGGGATTCATTCCCTCTCTTGCGCTGGGCGACCGGATTGCCGTTATTGCGCGCGCATTGGTGAGCCCAGACTCATGCGGGTGGCGTTGAGACTTACGTTTTCCCGCAGTGTCCGGGATGTGTGAATTGGGTTCAGAGTGCTGAGGTGTCACTGTACTATCGTCTTGCCTGAATGCGCGAGTGCGTACTCCATTTCGTTTCTGCTTGGACATTGTAGGTGTATTGTTGGACATGGGTTTCTGTCATATACCTATTTTCTTCTGCGGCCGCACTGTTTCCTTTTTGAAGTCTAGTCCCGCTACTGTATTGAAATCATTTGAGAAAGTCTTTCTCGCCAACCCGCCGTTCCGATCATTCTTTATTAGAAACCCGCATCCGTAAAGGAAATTGACCGTCCGTGCACTAGAAAACAGCGAGGTGAGGAAGCTACGGCAATATTCATATCTCTTAGGCAGAATGTTCGACAAACCTCGGCTTCACTCACCGAGGTGCTACACAGCTGCGTCGGTGCGTGAGACCCGCGAATGCATGCTGAACTCTCATTTTAATTCTGATTTGCATCGAACTGAAGAATAAAAGGTGTTTTTTGATACCGGTTACACCTCAGTTAAGACCGAGGTGCCTTTCATGTTCAAACCAGAACCAAAACCTCTACTTGGTTTCGGTATTCATCCCTGGATTGGCGGCCTCGGAAATCCAGGATCATAACTTATGGTGCTGAAATTCTGAGGCCGTTTTCCAGAAATGAACGAGCTGCCGACGCCACCGTAGCTTTACCGGGACATTCAGGTACAGTAAGTAGTTTCCACGCTCTCGTTCCTTCAGTTGAAGATCTTCTGCTATTCCCGAGACACGGACACGGACCCAAACTTGTTCGAGCCACGACAAAGGATAAATTAGTTCCGGTAAGCAGTATACTATAGTACCAGTGACCAAGTTGAAGTGCGCACGATCAGCAATTTGTTTTGATTTTGTTCGGAATTCCCGTGTCCTCGCAAATGTTCATGATCAGGCTCACTAGGGAATTCGATGTCAGATAAATACATCACATACATATGACATCTGTCAAAGTCGGCTCCAGCATACCTGTGGTAGCCTTTTTTACACCTTTTCAACGACAGTGGCGACCTCCGTGTTTGTTTATGCGTGTCGATGCGTGCTTACATCGCCATTCCCTTTTTCACACCTAAGGGAGGTCCGCCCAAATTACATAAAAGGCCTCTTAGGGGATTTACGTTGTACGAGCGTAAATCCCCTAAGAAGCCTACATCCGCCCGACGGATGTGGTACGTCATATGCGACATGTCCCCATTTGGGAAACATGTGCACCTACCATCGCCCCGTCCTGCCCCGCCCCCGGATGACCGCTCTTTCTGTACCACCCCGCCTCAAGCTCGCACGGTCGCTCTTTAGCTCGTCGGCGGAATCTTGATCTTGGCTCCTGGAGTCATATTTGGTCCTTTTTTTTTCTTCTGTGCGCCCGCCACCGACGGATACCTCCGACGCCCCCAAATTTTGCGGGCTGTACCACCCTGCCTCCTGGGACTGATGGTCTATCACTTCCGTATGCTCTTTGGATTCAACTAGGATGAACATCTTGCCTTTCTCTAGCCGAATACCTGGCCAGCAGATGTGTCCGATGGGCATCCATATTGAATGTCCTTTGTGTAGTTCTTTTCACCTAGGGAACGAAAACCAAGGCCTCTTAGGGGTTTTATTTCTTGGACTAAAAACCACCTAACAGGCCATGTCCGCCAGGCAGATGTTAGTCAAGTATTGTCATGCTTCCCTTTTGGGAAGTATATCTGCCGCGGCGTGCGCCATGGATGTTTTCTGGCGGCATCCTACACGACAGTTTCACCACCTTGATGACTTCTTCCCATCTTGCTCTCAACTCCTGTCAGACTCCTGGAATGCCTAGGATAATGTTTTGTCCTCGAGTGGCCTTTCGACAGAGGCTCTGTCACTGCTCTTTTACTTGCCCTCTGCTCCCAGATTATTGTTTTGGTGCTGCACACTGCTGTTTTCCATCGAACCACTTCCTTCCATCTACATCCAATTTTCACGTGTTTTGACTCCCAACACGTAGTGGCAGACCCATCTGTCATTGGCTCCATCCGGCAATTGCTGTCGTTCCAGCACTGCACTGTGAGCCTTTATCTTCCGTTAAATGTCTTACTTCCATTTAGGTTTGATTCAACCGTGTTTCACATGGCGGCGGATGTGTCCGCTGGTTGAGTGTAGCTGTCTTGTCCTACGCTGCTTACCTTCCGAGCCGTTTCTGCTGATTCATCCAAAAAGCATCCGAGTTCCGTGCACAGAAATGTTGGATGGTTGAAATGAGTTGGACGCCGGCTCAAAGAGCAACATCACCCAGCAAAGGCATTTGTTGCCCTCGGGTCAGTCTGCGGGGCTGAAATCTGCCACAGGTCTCTTTGGCGAGGTACTCCGGCTAGGGACCCGTTTGTCAATTCTTTCGGCATGGGCGGACGTCTTGAACTTTCACGCAAACTTGAATATTGCTCTGAAACTCCACTGTGATGCAATGTGTCTGAAACAGTTTCCTCTCGAACTTTGCCCGGAATGATCTCTTCTCGACGCAGATTTCAGGTACTGTACCATTTCGATCAATTCGTATGTCACGCATCACAGGGCCCAAAATTTACGAATTTTTTCGTACATGTCACAGGTCACCGCGGGCATATACGAAACCCTCAAACAAGTCACAGAAATGCTGGAAAAGAGCTCAAAAAACCGATTTTTCGCCTCCGCGCATGTGCAGTTAGCCAGCGATGCCGTAGTGTTCGCACCAACTGTCAATTTTGACGTGAGCAGACGTAAACCGCTGATCGGGTTCTTCCGCCTTTCCTCTCCCTCTCACGACTCTCGTTGACCACAGTTGTTGACAGACGTCCAGTCGAGCCAACACATAGGATTAATCACTATAACACTGCTACAGCCCAGGAACACAAGTATTACTTTGATCGATTCTAAGTGTGCCTGGTGGCAGCTAGAAAACAAATTAGGCATATGTGATGGCTTGCTTTGGAATTGCGACCGATTTACGAAAAAAAAAAAAGTGTCACACTCGCCCCGACCGAACTACGAAATCAAAATTTCGTATCCCGCAGTCACAGGTCACAGGCCGGTTCGAATTGATTGAAATAGTACAGTACTACAACTTCAACCATGCTGCCGGAGGTATCCGCCGCTGGCAGACATATCCGCTGCCAGCTGAAAAATTACAAAAATAGTATATGTCTTCCAAATGATGTTTATGTGGCTAGATTCACATTCTGAACCATTGAATGAAAATACACTCTCCCAACTGAGGCGGAATATGTTGTTTCAACACCTCGGATTGAGTCCGGGCCGAAGATTTATCGACCAATCAGAGGCCGAATAAACATTGTACTACTGTAAAATTCCTATGCACTGGATACTGCACATATTTTCATGGGTCTGGCCTCAAACGACAGCTGTATTCTCCCCCCTCAGATTTGAGTAAAAATTGGTGGACCTGGTCCATGTGTTGGAATGCCATTTCACGCTGCAAGAATATGCGCTAAGTTGAACTAAATTCTACAGTTCAATCTTGAGCAAATCACCGAACATCTATGATCAACATTTTGAATACATTTGGGCCCTGGAAATCTTCATATGCATTATAAGACATCTCTAGCGTGTACCGGGCCACCTAGGAACTGCTTCTTCGAAGATTTGAAGCACGAACATTCAATGTCCAGGTAAGGTGGGTGGCCCAATGCTATGTCTGTCGTTCTAATATAGTAAAACACCAGACAAAATCATTGTCTGAAGCGTTTAACAGTTCTATCTAATGCATTCCCTGCACAATAACTCCCCTAAAAACCGTGGCGGACCTGTCCGCCGCACCGGCGGTGACGTCCGCCGGGCAGATCACTGAATGTAACCTGATTGAAATCATCTTCCGTTCGCTGGTCTCTATAAATTTCGGTATCTGAATCTGTATTTGAGGCAATTCTCCACTTACTGGACAGTCTACAGGTCCTCGAAAGTCAACAACTCGGAATTCGACTGTGTGATCAGATGTTTTAACATGGCTCATTGATTCGGAATACACCGACTCGCCTTTGAACAGGAATAATAAATGCGAAGGACTTGAGGATTCCGTGCATTTCCATCCTCAGACACAGGGTGCATGCGTATGTACGCATAGGTACAACCACCCAAAGTCGGAGGCCAATTTATGCAGTGGCCAGACACAAGCCAAATTAAAGGGAATGGAAATGTGAAACAGAAAATCACTCCTTGAAGTTCAGTACTCAGCCAAAGGAGTTGAGGCAAAGGTACAAACGTGTCCACCGTCTGTCGCTATGTTCTGGGGTAATTTGGCAAGCCAATCCTTACTTATACAGAAGGACAAACTTGGATATATGACCGATTGAACTCTAGGTCGATGATTTTGGAGCAAATAGCAGGTAAAACACCTGCGATGGACTGGCAGACGTAACCGCCGCAGCGCCGCCATGTTCTGCCAGTCCAAACACAATTAAATTGAGGTTAGATAGAAGGAAAATAATGAATGAAAGATAACCTTTGAAGTGCCGTTGGTAGGCAAAGAAATTGAAGCAAAGTGCAAGTAAAAGTTGACTGGCAGATACATCCGCCGCCGTGTCCTGGGAATTTACAAGTAGTAAATTTCAAGTGATATGGAAGGAAAACATCAGATGAAAAGTTGCTGCTCAGCGTACGGTACGAAAGTGAGGGTCCTGAAGCAAGACAGGCCCAAAGTCGAGCGGCGGATACCTCCGCCGCTATGTTCTGGGAGACTACAAACAGCGGAATTCGGGGGTCAGGGCTGCAATAGAATTTATGGGAGCATAGTAGAAGAGATGCAACAATGGAGGCGAGACAGTGCGAATGTATTCGCGATGTTGGAGTACACCCGAGGTGCCTGACGCGCTGTGCGGCGGCGGTGGGTGCCGGCTGTATACTTTCTAAAAGGGAAACACAACACATACTTGACTAATGTCCGCCATGCATTCCTTTCCTTGAGGGTCATTCCTTAGGTGAAAAGAACCACACAAAGGACATTCGGTGTGGGTGCCTGTCGGACACATCTGCCCAACATCCGCCGGCCAGGTATTTGGTTGGAGAAAGGCAAAATGTTCATCCTACTTAGTTGCATCCAAAGAGGATACGGAAGCAGCAGATCATCGGGGAACACAGTCCAGGAGGCAGGGTGGTACAGCCCGCAAAATTTGGGGGGTGTCGGAGGTATCCGTCGGTGGTGGGTGCGCAGAAAAAAAAAAGGACCAAATATGATGAAGGATACTCTAGGAGCCAAGATTAAGATTCCGCCGACGAGCTAAAGCGAAACCGTGTGAGCTTGAGGCGGTACAGAAAGAGCGGTCATCCGAGGGCGGGGCAGGACGGGGTGATGGTCGGTGCACATGTTTCCCAAATGGGGACATGACGTATATGACATACTAAATCCGTCGGGCGGATGTCACAGTGCCGGTTCCTCAATTTAACAGGCATTTAAGTTAGCTACACTTTTTAAAGTATCTTAATAACATAATTGGCCAGAAA
Source organism: Mycena olivaceomarginata (assembly GCA_029378375.1). Lineage (NCBI taxonomy): Eukaryota > Fungi > Basidiomycota > Agaricomycetes > Agaricales > Mycenaceae > Mycena > Mycena olivaceomarginata. The sequence goes on along the minus strand of JARKIC010000564.1, from coordinate 108,400 downwards.
CTGAATTATATATATTTGATTTGGGACTTAACAGAATCTAATCTATCAAAGTCCAAACAAAAGTCCATGAAACTTTGAGTATTTCACTGGCGATGAAGTGCAATATAAAAAATAGGGAATAAATGGTCTTGAAGTGAATGCCAAAACTACAGGTATCAGGCTGGTCAATATGCCTGTCAATACTTTATATTTTAAATTAAGTTAAACGGAAAATGAAATGAGAAGTATAGATTCTCATTTAAAGAGGTTTTAAAGTGAATACAAAACTTTGGATTTCGGACACCATTAAACTCATCTGCAGATGGTCTGCAGATGAGTTTAGTCATGTCCGAAACCTAAAGTTTTTTATTCAGTTTAAAACCCCCTTAAACGAGAATCCATACTTCTTATTTCATTTTCCTCTAAACTTAATTCTAAATCTAAAGTATCAACAGGCCTATTGACTGCCCTGATACCTATAGTTTTGGCACTCACTTCAAGACCATTTATTCTCTATTTTTTATATTGCACTTCATCACAAGCAAAAGGCAGGGCAATACTCGAAGTTTCATGGTCATTTATTTGGACTTTGATAGATTAGATTAGAGATTAGATTCTGTTAAGTCCCAAATCAAATATATAAAATTCAGTTTCCGGCTAATTTATGTGCATTAAGATACTTTAAAAAGTGTAGCTAACTTAAATGCCTGTTAAATTGAGGAACCAGCGGTGTGTGTAGGCTTCTTAGGGGATTTACGCTCATACAACGTAAATCCCCTAAGAGTTTTCACAGCACCTGCCCACTCACTTTACACGCCTGTACTTCGCCAACGCCGTCCGGACTTGCGTCCACTCGGAGTTACTACCGCTTTCAAGCCAAAATTGCCATTCGCTCGCTCCATTGATTGGTTCTCTCACCGGCGTTTCTGCTTTCACACGCAAGATCTGTGTCGCCGTGAGTCTGGACCGCCGTCGCGGTCCTGAACATGGTCGTCTATTGGAAGCCAGAAGGGTTTTTGAGACGTACTTTGGGTCTTTCTGTCTCACGACGCCCTATCATCGGCCTCACAATTGTCATGCTACCATCCTGACCCTTGCGCCTTTGTGTCGGCCCCTTCCTCGAATTCTCGAAATATCTTCGCTTTCCCGCACTTGCACTTCTGGATCTGCTGACGGATCGAGAAGACGATGACTGTGCCGAGTAAAAGCTCCGGCTTGCTGGCTTTCGAGGACTATATAGGCAGTACTAGCTTCACGACTGAGATGCACAGACGATGCTTCTCTCCTGGCTTCTGCTGAGCGTGCTGGGCCTTGTTCGACGTTCCGTTGGCAAGATCTACGAGGATGTCTCTGATCTCCCTGGTCTTGAATATGATTTCGTCATCATTGGAGGTATGATCCCGACGACTGGCTGCGAATGCTGACGAACAATGAAAACCAGCTGGCGCCGCGGGAAACGTTGTCGCCAATAGGTTGACTGAGAACCCAAACTTCTCCGTTCTCGTTCTTGAAGCCGGCGTATCGTCAGTTCTCGCTAATCCCTATCTAATGATGACAGCAATTGACCTTATGCAGGAATGAAGAGATCATCGACTCCTCTGTCCCATTCTTAGTGGAGAATTTACTTTCTGGACCGGCCGCCTACGAATGGAATTACACCACGACGCCCCAGGTTGGCCTGAATAATCGAGCCGTTCCGTACCAGAGAGGTGAGGCTGCGAACTATTCTGTGCATAGAACGCTGAGACGCCCCCATCAGCACACGTTTTGGGCGGCTGTACTGCACACAGTGCGTTCACGTCTAGCTCATGCGCTACTCCGTTGACGATTCAATGCTAGATGGAATGGTTTACACGCGTGGCTCCGCCGAAGACTTCGATCGCTATGCAGCTGTGACCGGCGACCCAGGATGGTCTTGGGACAATCTCCTTCCGTACTTCTTCAGAGCACGCGAAATTCCTTGACCTTTGTCGAGCTGTAAGAACTGACTAATCGCAGAACGAAAAATGGACTCCGCCCGCGGACAACCACGACACGCGCGGTGAATTCAACCCTGCTGTGCACAGCACCGACGGAATCAACTCAGTGAGCCTCAGCGGCTTCCAATGGCCCATCTTTCAGGAGCATGTGATTCAAACCACCCGCGAATTGCCAGAAGAGTTCCCCTTCAACTTGGACTTTAACTCCGGTGAACCGCTGGGCGTCGGTTAGTTGCTGGATCCTCGGGTATTGCTTTGCAATTTCTCACGACATAGGTTGGCTTCAATCCACAATCGGGGGCGGAGAGCGAAGCTCATCGGCGAGATCATATCTTGCCCCGCAATTCATACAGCGAGAGAATCTGCATGTTCTGTTGCACGCACAAGTTTCGAGACTGGTGGATCCTCAGAGCAACGTAGGCGTCGTGACCTTCGGTGGCCTAGAATTTTCGCAGGGTATACATCCTGTTTTGTACAGCATATCGCCCGACCTCATCTCTTTTCAGGCGGATCCCTCTTCACCGCTAAAGCGACGAAAGAAACCATTCTCTCGGCGGGGTCGGTCGGGACGCCAACCATTCTCATGAACTCTGGAGTTGGGAACAGAACTGCATTAACAGCCTTGGGCATCCCTTCCGTTCTGGATCTTCCCAGTGTAGGATCAAATGCGACTGAGCAACCGGGGATCAATGCGGGCTGGTCTGTGAGCTCGACTCAAACCGCCGATGGAATCACTCAAAACGCGACACTGTTCAACGAGGCATTTGCCCAATGGAATGCAACCCACACTGGTCCCTTCGTCAATATTCCGGTGACGCATATTATCTGGACACGCCTGGACGCAGACTCCCCTATTTTCCAGAACGTCGCGGATCCGTCCGCGGGACCTAAAACGCCTCATATCGAGATCTTCTTCGGGGTGCGCTCACGCCTTTCACTTGTTTCGCGGCCAGTTAACGCACTTTGTCAGACCGGTGGATTTACCGGCAGGGCAACGGGGAATTTTATGAGCGCTGGCATGACTGTACTCACTCCTACCAGCCGTAGACCTTCCTGTGAACTCCAATTGGAAATAAGCGTGCTAACCAAACTGCTAGGTGGTTCTATTACCCTCCAGAGCAACAATCCTTTTGACCCACCCGTGATCGATCTGGGGTTATTGACCACCGAGTTCGACTTGTTCACCGCTCGAGAGGCGATAAAAAAGGCCTATCGCTTCGTTCAGGCGCCCGTGTGGAAAGACTACATTATCGCACCCACTATCGACTTGTTGAATATGACCACTGACGCACTGGATGAATTTATTCGGAACACCGCTGGGCCTGTTGGACACCTCGTTTCAACCGCAGCGATGTCGGCGAAAGACGCATCGTATGGAGTGGTAAAACAGAGCCTGTGACCTTGCTACGCTCACTGACCTGTTTCCTGTGCGGTACAGGTCAATCCGGATTTGCTCGTGAAAGGCGCGAGTGGACTGAGCATCATTGATGCTTCGATTCTCGTACGCGCAATTCTATTTCCTCCTCGCCTGATAAAATTGACGACTTTAAAGCCTTTCGTCACCAGTGCTCACACCCAAGCAGCCGCGTATGTGGTCGGAGAAAGAGGGGCGGATCTCGTCAAAGAGAGATGGAAATAGCGATCTGATTGGCCTGTGCTGATCCAGAACTCCTTCCACATCCCCTGTCTTGCATTCTAATTCTTGCCTGCACACAAGCTCATCCCGCGTTGTTCCTGTCACCCCATGCCCATATCTCCATTATTCCCACACCATCGCTGCTGCGCGCCAACCACACATCAAATTACGCGCGCTCAATGAATTTTTTGCTGGAGGACCCGAGAAATTTCGACGCCTGCTTGCAATACAAGCGTATACACGCCGAAGTTTGGGCTTGTGTTTTCCGTTACTGTACTTAGTTTATGCGGCGCCATCCGTCAGAATTGAGTTACTTAGTTTGCTGGTTAGTGTGCCGATTCGAAACAATTACAATCACGTTCGACGGGATGAAGATATCTAAAAAATGTCAGGTCCACCCTGCGCAGATATAACAGCCATTCTCAAGCCAAGAATTTAGCCTAGCGGCGACCTTTGGCATTGGCCAATCACATTGGATCCCAAGCGAAAAGAAAATGAAGATCCTTGAAACCGTATTTACCTGGCTCGGGGAATAACTCGGAGGATGGCTGGGGAACTCACCCCGTTTGGATGCAGAATGTCAGAGCTTCCAGCAGACCGCACGAAAGGGACTCAAGAGGAAAAAATGCGAAAAATATGGGCGAACTTCGCAGAAGCAGAAATTTCATTCCGTTATCCAGCTACACAAGCACGGCTTGAGAGAGCTATTCGAATCGAGTGTGCATTGAGCTAGAAAGCAGGCTCAGGGAACGGCGATGAATGAAACAAATAGGTCAGTGTGAAGCGAAATTGCAAGAGCCTTGAAAATTTACGTAGCCCAGGAAATGGCTCGGGAATTCCTCCTTTTGGGTAGGGCCAGGCGGGAGATGCCGAGGGCAGCATAGACGAAACTCGACGAGAAGAAAAAAAACAGAAAAAGAGCGGGAAGTTCGCAGCATCACAGTTAAATTTATTTGAGCTTCCGAAGCTTGAAGCATGGGAGGCATAAGGGAAATACCAGAGTTCCATATCTTGTCCCAGTAATCCGGTCATTTTGGCGGGATGTGCGGGCGACGGAGAGCGCGCCGACGTTTCACCAATAGAGTACGCAAGCAAGCGAGGTTTCGGCCGAAGAGGTACGCGAGAGCGCAGGCGGGCGTGATCTTTTTACCCCCCTTGGTACTGTGACACGGATATTGGGCGAGGGGGGCGGAAGAGCTGGAGAATACGTGGGAACAGCGGGGAGGCCGCCCGGGATCACTTCGAATGTGGATGACATACGCCGGCGTTCTTATCGGGCCGGGATCTAATTAGACCAATCGAACTACGACTCAATGAAGCCCTGGAAAATGCTGTTCCCAAAGGAGAAGTACATGATCCGTGAATCGACATTAAATAACGCCGGGGATGAACCAATATGGGACCCGAGCCGCATAAGCATCCCACTCCTCGGTGAACAGCGCGCGCATCTGCCGATCCTCCGAATTGGCGCGGTTTAGGCCGATTCCGAACATCCAGAGCCACCAGATCGCCCCGATGAGTGGCCCGCTCCAGGGCGCTAGGTGCAGGGGGCCCAGTTCCCACAGACAGCTGCCTGGAGAGAGTTGTGAAAACGCAAGCCCGGCAATGATGATAAGGGAGCCTGTGTATGCTGGGTGGCGTACTTTCGCATAGAGCCCGGAGGTGATAAGGTGGTGGCGCGGGTGGATTGTGAGGTCGAACGTAAAGAGCTCGCCGAGCTCGTGAAAGCATGATATGCGGATACAGGCGCCCAGAATGACAGCAATGACGCCTACAAGGAAGAGAGGGGTTGTGTAGAGAGACAGGGTCTCGGACGCCGAGAAAGGCGAGAAGGATGAGGCCGGGAATGCGGGGAGGGATGTTAGGTAGACGTAAATTTCGGATGCAACACAGAAACGGAGAACCGAGTTGTGAATCTACGGGCTCTGAGTAAAACAATTGGCTTGCACGGTAGAGACGCACTCGGAACATTAACGACCCGATCCGGAAAATCGATGGTGTATCTGTGTCATATCTGTCCTTCTCCAGAGTGCGGTTTGGAGGAGTGCAAGCAAGTTCATTGAATAGAGCTTCGATGATCGCAAGTAATACTCGGGAGGGAGACATTTTTATGGGCACGACCTTGTCCACGCTGTCTTTATAAGATGAGGGTCTACAAAAAACCGCCGCGACGTCGTTCGGGCCAATATTGAGTAGCCGCTATGGCTAGTTCAAACGAACGGCACATCGCTTGTAATGACCCTTGATACCCGATTCATCTCCGATCGAGTGCTGAATTAAACTCGCATCATAGCTGTCCATGATTGCCGTTCTTCGGCGCGGCCCCGACCTGCCGAATCGATTTCTCTCAGATGCATCTGGGACGGCCTGTCGGCGCAAATGTCCTCTTGGCCAGGGGGCCTCGCTCACATTTTATTCTACGTCAAATGTGATATGATGCACCCAAACATATCAGAAGCTCCTCTAAAGCGGAATAAGATTGCCCAAGCAATCGCACGCCTGTCACCTGATGCACACCGGCGATTTTATGGACCGAGATCAGGTCTCGGTCCATAAAATCGCCGGTCTCACACCATCGCACTTCCTCGGCGAAGGCGATCTTTAGCAAGCGCACCTTCACGTTAATATGCATCATTTGATGACCCAGTTTCTGGCTAGCTGGTCTCGTGATTCAAAACCTCCACCTGTGCGCTATTATTTAGCACCGCCTTCATCGCCGTTCAGCCGATACAACAGCACATATACGTAGACGCTTAATCTACCGTTTCTTTAACGAAACGACGAGGTTTTGTGGGTAAGTATGTGTTTGTACTATCTCCTTTAGTATATCCCCATTTTGCCTCCTCTCGCCCCACAACTCACAAACGGCGAAGCAGTGCCGGCAGGCTGCGAGAAGATCTTGGAGTCATTGCTTTGCACAGTATTCTGCGGACTGCGATAAGCTGTTCAAGTTATTGCCGGCCGCGCGTCGATGTGCCGATATCTTTATATTAATCCTCGAATGATTTCGCAAAATTATCTTTCTGCTCCCGCTCACTCCGCCATTTTCCCTGAGCCGGAGCGGAGCGCAGGCATATCTTGTCCCAGTTTTCGATCAAGACTAATTTGACAGTTACACACAAGCACTTGCCAGCGCTTCGTGCGAAGATTGCCGAAATGGCGCACCCAGATAGATTATGATGGGAGGCAGATAGAATTGATGGAGGCAGATTCAACGAATGTGCGACACATTTCAGCGAGTGCGACACATTCCAAGGTGTCAGCGTTGGTCTTGATGCGGTCGTACTTGATGGATTTCCCCAGGCCGTCGAACTCAAAGTTCGCGCCATGTTGTGGAGGTAGTTTGCATTCGTATTCAAAGATAATTATCGGAAAGTCAAAGCTATTGATTCTTAATTACCACGAGTGACTTTTGTCTACGGGGAAGGTTAATATCCGAAGTTCATAATCTGCTTGCGTTGGAACGGTGCCCACGAAGTCGTGTATGGCTGTGAGATGGAAAGCAATGCGAACTTGAAGTAGGTAAAACAATGCTCACCGTTTGGCATGGGTGGAGCAGACACTTTCGTCGTAAGCGGTGGCGTCAGTGGCTTTTGGCGGCTGCATATCGTTCGGCGCATCCGGCGATTCATCCGGAAATAATTGTATCAATATCGTACAAAAGAAATGAGCGAAAGCCATACCCTCACTCGGGTCCTTGGTTTTCGGCCAGAGTCGAAAAAAACCACGACCAGCTTTCAACTGACAGGAGGAGTACACACATTCACAGCTGCAGCTCATTAATAAAGGCCAGGGAGCATTGCGTACGGAATGCACTTCTTGTATTCCATCTACTGCGCGTCGTATTTCGTAGCCATGTAACCGCTGATCTCAGGGACTCCCCCCCAAAGATAAAGATTGCAAATTAGACAGCGGCGTGTGCTGCAGTTGAGACAAGGGAGCCCTGTTGCGGTAGTGGTGATGTCTGTAGGCATCAACCTAAAATTGTAAGACAGAGCTGACGGTGACGAGCGAGATCCCGAGAAAAAATCCGAGGTAATTTGGATGGCTGACGACAGACCTAATATCGAAGAACACAAGATCAGAAACGCGACTTCGTGGGTAAAATAAGATATACCACAAGCCCGTGTTGTCAATTTTGCCTTTATTCTTCGGATCTTTCCTGAACTTCTTCCTGCTGTCCTCTGCAATCATCTCCATCGAAATTCTGATCACGAAAAGAGCGAGACCGGCCCACTGCTTCCATCCAATGCACTCTGTGAAGCTGCCAAGAATGGGATGCGGTGATGAAGTGAGCATATGGACCATGACGAGAGTGTTGGACGGCGATCCCGAGGGAGGAGCCCATCGAGCAGTAATTTTCGCTTGTGAACAGAGCCCAGTAGGCCTATCAACAGTTGCTTAATTCCCCAGTATTACACCAGACACCAGAGATTTGGAGTATACGGCATGGTGTATGCCCACAATGACGTACATCCCCGTGAGTAGAGTCAGGACATGGCCGAGGCCTGCAACGCTGGGGCCAGCAGTAACCAAGGTGTTACTCGCATGCACACCTATGGCAGCGAGGCCGGGATTAACAAAACTAGTCCCACCCCATACATTCCAATCACGATACATGCCTTGCCATGCACGATACATCTTATCAAACACGATGCATGTGCTGGGAATGTATCGTGCCTCTGCGCAAACACGATACATTGCATCCACCATCTTCTTTCACCCATTCTGTCATGCGGGGATCGAAGAAATCCTTAGTGGCGGTATTGGAGGGGGGCAAATGCATAAACGAGCCCATAATAGGAAAAAACTGTTGTGTTAAAGTTGAATTCAATTGCTCTACCTACAGTCTGTACTACGTAATTTAAGCCTGCGCTTTCGCACGTGCAAGATGCCTGCATTTTGCACGAGTCTGCCACCGCCACGCTCCGCATGTGATTTTCAGCTCGGAGCACCAAAAAGCAGTCACTCCCGTCGATATTGCACCTCTCGATCGAATCGGACGCCGGTGTGATGGTTCTGTGCGCTCGCATGCAACCACAGGCGGCAGTCGCGGCACCTCACACTCCTGTGCGGGATTGAGAATCTTCTCAGTGTTCATGGATTTCGAATGGGTAGCTTACCGGTGAACGAGGGGCGGGGGTGAGACTGACAATGAAACGGTTGCACGTGCCTCACATACCTGCCAGCTTCAGTCCCAGAGCGAGGGAATAGCAATGCTAATGCACCTTGTTCTGCTCCTCCGAACCACCCCATTCGCCCAAAGTCACCGTCCAGCTCGCCCCAGCCCTCGCAATCGTGATTCGTGGTTGTTGGGGGCACCAATGTCGTGGTTGTGTCGTGGGGGAGGAAGAGAGGTGGGTACACAGGCAAACACACCGCACCGCATGCAGATTGCCGCGGCTGTCATCCCGAAAGAGGCAAGTAGTGTGTTTGACACAAACCCGATGATAGGGCATGTACCAAAACATCCATGAAAACACCAGTTTTTATTTCATTTTGAACCTATTAGTGGGCAGAAGTGAGGCATTAGATTATGAGTGTACACCCTCCCTGGGGTGGTAGGCTACACTATTGATGGCCAAAAGTCAGTGTAACAAATCAACTATGAAGGATTGAGTAGACTTGACAAGGCAGCCCAAAAGGCTGTTACGTCCTGACTATGATATTCTACACTGAGCTATAGATGGTGGCGGTAAGCCATTATCTTATGCGCTGGAGGTGAAACATCAGGGGACTACTCAGAATTATTGACTTGCCGCCTCAACGGCCTCTGAATAGTCTGATGACTATTAAAACAAGATATACGAAGTCAGGATTAGTACAACCACATTAAGGCCGGCAGAGATATAGCACCGCACCATTTTATGTATATGACCAACTGATTAGATTGGGATGAAGACATGTTACTGAGTTAACCATCACTGTGGCTACTCGGGCAGATCTGACCGTTAGAAAGATGCGGGCCTTGCATCAAGGATTTACTGATATGATTGATGAAGATTGGCACTACAGAATAGTGCCACGCTATATTTTCACTGGTCACTATACTGGTCCACCAGTATAGCGCCACGCTATCTTGTCAATCTGCTTGATATTTACTATGAGTTCCACTGAGCTTGTGAAGTGTGGGACTGATAGAGAAATTGAATAGAACTTGACCAAGACTGACTTGACCAGTCAGCAATGACTAAAAGACTGACTTGCTCAGTCAGAAAGATGGAAACCAAGACAACTAAGCACGTCTTATGGCGTGCTAGAGAAATACATGTGGACTAGCCCCGGTAGCAGGTCATAATACCCATGGTTGAGAATGTCTTCTACGCCATTGGCCATTCACTACTCGGGCTCCCACCCTTTATTGTTCCTATTCATTCCGTCTATCTCCTTTACTTCTCTCTGAAATGTATAAAAGCCAGCTGTGTACTCTGTATTAGCCAGTAAACTATCCACCCAAGATATATGGGCAATATAGTAGACTCTAGATTTGTGAAAAGATATCAGACAGATTTGAAGACGCACAGAAAAGATTAAAAGATACGGGACGTCGAAAAGACTACCACTGCATTGATATAAGAGCCCTCGTTCAACCTATTCAACTTGTCTCCTGTAGCAGCGCTTTAGGCCTCCAGGTTAAGACTTGTTAATAGAAGTGAGACCGCCGCCTTCAGTGTAACCGTCCGCGCGATTAGTCCAGCCCCCACCTTCTGTGTAACTGCCCTCGTTTCGTTGATACCGCCGCCATTTGTGCAGTTAAGGTTGATATTGAAGTAGCGTCTGTCTGTTGATAGTCTGCCCAACCTTCTGCTTCTTGGCTAGTTGCCAGGAGTGTTAGGTTCTGCCGCTCACAAAGAAACTGAAGACTTGAACAGTCTAAGGTTTACTTGAGTCTTGATATCCTGTTGGTGTGAAGTCCCTGCTACCCCAGCATAACCATGCTTGAACCACATAGTTTGCTATTGAAACAGAGGCTTATAAAACCTTTGCACACCCTCTTGACGGGTGATACATACCCTACTTCCCTGAACACACACACACAAGCATTAGGATCGGATCAGTGTTTTGTTTTGATTTTGGTTGGATTATGATTAGTGACTAGCTCGCTTCACTCTCTAGTTGATTTCATTAGATTTCACGGCTGCACCCTAGTGCACCGTTTCACTGACACATTCCTATCAATGTATCGTGTCTGAATGCATGTATCATGTTTAGGAATGTATGGGGTGGGACGGTTTTGTATATCCTCCAGCGAGGGCTTTCACTGCCCGTCCCTGGGTGAACATCATGTATTGGAGCGAGGCATTAAAGAGTTAGATTTGGGATGAACATTATAGTTGACTGCCAGCTCACTCGGCATGACGACCAAGAGCAAAAGTAGCCGCACCAGGGATACTAATGTTGGGGTTTACGTGTGGGAATGGGCCTTGTAGCTTTTTCGAGGACATTGTGTAGTCGTCAATGTTGTAGAAAGGAATGATACACTCTGGGAATTATCCTTCAACTTTGTGATTATATGAGCACGCTTAAAAGCTCCCGGATCAGGTTGTGGGGCCTCATACATAATTTTAAGGTTTCCCTTCGTACGGTGATAAGCGATGTACTGACAGAACAAATGTTCACCTTGCTTGTTGGCTCTTACTACCGGCTTCCCTCACTGCCAACTCGCTGCACAGTAGAATCTCTACAGCTCATATGGTGGCGATAGTAGTGATGCGCAAGGAGCTCGGAATTTGAATTTTGGGCAATCTGTATCTCTGTGGAACTGGGATCCAGTTGTATGGAGGCGAGCCTCGAGTCGTCACTGAGGAAGCGTCGAAACGAGTAGAAACAGGGATCATTCAAATGTTCCCACGCCTGGCCAGGTAGCCCGTTTTAAACCCGTTTTGGATCTGCCACCGGAAAATATTTGCCGAGCCATCAGATCTTGACAGAACTCCTTGCTTCCGGACTTAAACGACTCCCAGGAAGTACACTTACGTCCTCGGGCCCTACGTCGAAGGACGAGGTCTCAAAATCCTCCCCTACAGCTACAAAACCCCTTAGGTGGCCAGGTTCCCCACCCAGATAGTATATCCACCAGAAAATCCCAAATCACCTACTCTCCCATGGTGGGGGGTTGCTGGGGGAGGGGGAAGATTTTGTGAGGTACTTCTAGCAGTAAATAAATGAGAACAGGTTTATTGGCAGGAATACTCTAGCCATCAAAATATTGAGGCAGAATGTTAACCGGAACATGAACGTCTGAGGAGAATCACCGCGCCACAAATCTGGCGGCAAGCATTGCAATGTGTAACCGGCGCACTTGACAGAAACTTTAAGGTAAGGAATAGCTATGTAGCATTAGTCTGGAAACCAGTCACAGTGGGCAGAAATTTGAGGGAAACAGAATCAATCCATAGTGACAAAAAGGGTGTTTTCCGGCGCGTTGGCACCGCACAACAGCAGGACTATAGTCTGGAGTCAGAGTGCTGTTCTGTACAACATGGAGGGCAAAGAATAAGAGCACAGTGACAGCAAGATGTGTATAACAGACAGTACAATTATTTCTGATTGTCGCAGCCTAGGGTTATGTTTGAGCTTGAGCTGTGAATTTGTTTTCCCACATCTTGTACATTGGTGTTGCTGTTTGATGCGTCCAGTGGATGGCTCGATCGAATAGTCATAAGCCCATAGTCGCTGTGATGGACCGAATTAAAGGGCAAATGACCGAGGACAGAGCGTAGCAATCTTGAGTGGAGTTACAATGGAGTTGCGTTCGTCTCGGTCTTGATGTTGAGACTTGCTCGGTTGCGGTGGGCTTGATGGGATATCCACTAAGTGAAGTGGGAGGAGAGCAGCTAGATTAAAGCTGGATGGTCGGATGCAGACGAAGGAAGACGCCCAGCAACATTGGACAGAACGTGTGTTTGAGGCATATCTGAGCTGTGGAGTTCTAAAGGGATGGAACAGAGAAACCGACGGAAAGCAAGACGCAAAAGGGGCCCAGCCTTTTGAGTGGACGCTGAACAGCTGAAAATAGCATTCTTTGATCTGTAGGATGGACCCGGAGAGCAAAAGGAAATTAGACTGCCCATTAATATATGATACATGAGGTACGAGATTCTGGGCACACGGTGTTACTGTAGCGTTTCGACCAAAGGTTCACGGGGTGTCACCCGTCACCTCAATTGTTCACTGGGTCAGTTGTTCATTCCTCGGCAATCACAATAAAATTACCATAAAGGGTAATACGGCAGTCGCCGGACTGAAATTTTTTCGTGTTTTTAGGCCTATTTGGGGCCAAAATTGTGCCGTCATCTGTCACCGAGACCAAAATTGTTCATTCACAGGCCCGTGTCACCCGTCACCTGAACCTTTGGTTGAAACGCTACAGTATGTCACTGATTTATGTCACTGATTTTTCTTTTCGCTGACAACACTTTCTTCCTGCGAACATGCCTCGCAACCCCCCGCTCCACACCCGTACTTTTCATACGAGACGACGCCCGCATATCAGCCGGAAGGCGGGAAAGTGCGCTGGTCACATCAGTTCAAGCCTTCCCCGTCGGGGCTCCGACAGTACCCTTATTACCCTTGTCTATGGTGCGACAAGGATTTCATGTCCAGCGGCCAACTCAAGCACCATGCCCTCACACATACCGGGGAGAAAAATCATCAATGCCCATTTCCCGGGTGCGAAACGAGATGTTCCAGGCGGGATAATCTCCGACAGCAGTAAGTTTGACGTTCGTTCGAGCAAGGGGAAGGGCGTGGACGACCGCATTGCCGATGAATTGATATACGGTGCGGATGAGTCGGGCTTTCAGAAGGGAATTGGTCAGAAGGAGCGGGTAATTGGAGGGAAAGGGAAGAAACGACAGCACCAGCAGCGCAGCGGGGACAGGGAAAACATTACCGTGCTTGTGAATATCTGTGGTGATGGGACATCGACCCCTCCTCTTGTCATCTACAAAGGAGAAGCATTCCAGGCGAGCTGGAAGCAAGATAATCCCCTTAATGCCTCGTGAGTGTTACGAAAAATACTCTTGTACTCACTGACCAAAATAGGCTTGGATATTCGAAGAAGGTTTACATCAATGGCGAGATCAGCGTCAATTGTTTGAGGGATTGGGATGCGTACACCCGCGCGAAAGCCCGCGGCCGTCGTCGACTTCATCTTGTTGATGGCCATTCCTCCCATTACAGCCGCGCCTTCCTTCAGTATGCGCGAGAGCATAATATCGAGGTGATTGGGTACCCTGCTCATAGTACCCACATCTACCAGGGGCTCGACGTCGCTATTTTCGGCAAGTTCAAGACCACCTGGAGCGAGGTCCGTGACCGCTATGAGAGGCAAGGGATGGTGATTACCAAGTCGAATTTTCTGGCCGTGTATGCTGAAGCTCACCTGGAAACACTCACGGAGGCAAATATCAAAGCAGCATTCCGCAAAACGGGTGTGATCCCCTTCAATCGCGATGTATGTTGTCACAGCAGAGATGATGGCTCCGAGCCTAGAGTCATCATCGCGTGGTGCGCTCCCAATCCATCAGTCGAGCCCCGTCAGAGTAATGGCGGGGATGATCACCGACTACATGGACCATCAGCGGCTGTCGACGATGCCAATGGACGTGGACTTACCTCCTATGGACTCTGCCTCGTCTTCTACCGATCCATTCTTCATGCGAACAGCTGTTGATAGCCTAGGATCGACATCAGCATCATTCCTCACCAGCTCATCCCCACTGAAATCCACCTCGGCGCCCCCCGCGTTCAAGCCGTACTCCATCTCCCCCATTAAACTCCAACCACGGTACTCACACCTGTTCAATGAAACCCCAAAGACGGCGCGGGAAGCAGAGCATGCTGGCTTTGCAAGAGAGCGAGGGGCGCGACAATGGCCGTAAACGCTCCATGCTCGAAATGCAGGCGTCGACCGTGCTCGCGGGAATGTACAATGAGCGTGCGCAGTCACAGCTCCAAGCGGCCGAGGAGCGAAAACGCCGTAAGACGGGTAACCGAAAGATGGGTGATGGTAAGGCGAAATATTTCTCGGGCGACGACTTCTATAAGATGTGTGGGGAGGATGAGCAGAAAAAGCTGGATGAGATGGCGGAGAAGGGGAAGAGGCAGGCAGAGAGGGAGGTGTATGCGCAGAAGCTTGCAACATGGCAAGGTGCCAACAATGCGATCCGAGCGCGGAACTCGGAGAGGCGAGAAGAGTTCGCCGCGGATGTTGCAACGTGAGAGGACGAGAAGACAGCTGCCAAAGTCGCAAAGCGCCGACCCGCGTGGGCGAAACCAAAGATTGCTGACTATGAGATTGAGGTATTGCTGCCTAAGCCGAAGAAAAAGGAGCTGGAAGAGCAGGAGGACGATGGCGAGGACGAGGAGGCTGAAAGCGGAAGCGAGTTGGGGGAAGATTAGATTATGGTAACTAATTAACCGAGTTTGCCAATGTGATTGTGACGCTGTCCCAAGTGGTGTCAAATTGGTGATAACAAGATTTTGCCTTGATCCTGCTCGATATCGATGAATCCTTCTCCGTTTACCCAAAATTGTTATGGAGAACAAAGATTTAATCCCCAAGGTATGATCGGCCCGACAAATTTGCTACATACAGCCATATTTATTTCTCCGAACGAGATCTCAATTTGGTTGTCCCATCAGGGCGTAGAACACTGTACGCTGAAGGATTTCAACACACTGTGCTTCAAGGATCAGTCCGTGTCTTCGCTCATTACGATTCGTTGAACTCACCCTTCCTTCAGGCAAATACTGCTGCGGCGCGTTATACGGTTCCATCAAGCTGGCGGCCTTCTCAACGATCTGGAGCCCCGCAAAATCGTCTTCTCCGAGCGCCCCGGTCCACGCATATATATAATCCTATACATGAAATCCTATACATGAAACAGAGGGCGGAGATTAGCTCGAGGTACGACTGGGAAAGCTACGCCGTTGACAGCAAGAAACTTGAGGATTTGAATCGACAAAGGGTGTTCATCTCGAGCAATGGATGTAAAGAAGTGACCCAAGTCAGCTCTACAAGAGGTATAAGTAAATAGAGTAATGACTACAAGTTGGAATGAAAGGTCAATACGATGGTAACTTACGTGTTGAACATTGAAGCGAGCTCTATAGTATTTGAGTGAAAATTGGCACATTAAACGAAACGCGAAGGGCGAGGACATACCTCCACTCACGCGACCATAGGTTCGGTCTTCGGGGTAGTATGGCGTCGATCTGGGAAGAGATTAAGTAAGTAATCAAGGGAGCGTTAAATAACTACATAAAAAGTGGACCCCCCAACACGACGACTTGAACTGTTGAAATGTAATATTTGATGGCTGACTGGCTCGTTCGTTCGTGTTATCTTCCTTTCCAGCTTCTCCGATCGCGTTCCAGACGATACTCTGCATGTTATCTTGTCCCACGCCACGCACGTTGAATTTTTCCCCTTCCAAGGCTTGCACACCTTCAGTCCGTTTTCGCCGCAAAATTTCGAGCTCTTGGCTCGTCCTACCGGATCCTCACTCCGAGAGTTCGCCGGCTCCCTTCCGTCGTCCACTGAAATGCCCATGGCTATTTTCCATCATTTTCCAGAACCTCGGGTCTTGGATTTGATAGAGTGGTCTCCAGTGTTTACCTCCAACCAACCCGTTCCGGTAACGGATTGAACAAGCTGCATACGCTCCGAGTGCACAAAGGCGGTTTCAGAGGATCGTTTTTCCAAGGTCTTTCGACAACGAGGTGCCTGTTGTTGCGTTTTTATTTATCTGTTAACAAGTGTATGATAGACTGGAGTCACTCCACACCCTCCTTTTGCCAACTTTCGCGGATTTCTACGGACCTCCATTTGTCGCGTTCATGAAAGTCCACGGAGGTCGTCTCCTCTATCTCACAATTGGAAAGTTACGCGGCTTCGATCTTTTCGATGTCTGCAACAATCTCGTTGATATCCAATTTCATGGGTTGTACCAAAGCCGTCATATTTGAGATTTTCAAGATCAAATTCCCCTTTTTTCAGGTGTATCCTGTGGGTTGTTTTGCCTGCGAGAGCCACATGCATCGCTGACCAAAATCATGGCGAGCTCGCTCCCAAAGTATGTCGTTTCTTTCTCTTTGATTGTGTATGGTACTCAGTCCCTCAAGCGAACTGAAAACAGTCGACTTTGATATGTTCCCCTCCCTTCGTGAGATCCAGATACGGGGCCTTCGCTGGCCAATCACTGAGTGCGTGCATCAATATTCCTTGTTTGATCAAATCTTGACTACCTCAAGCGGGACATATCGAAGAGCTCGGTGGTTCCATTGGCTGAATACTCATCAGAGAAGAACATTAAACTCCTAGATGCGGCAGGAAAGCATTGGACCCCCGCGACTCAAGAACCCAAAGGCTCGGAAGAGATAGTTAGGATTGCACTTTGTATGCAAAACCGATAATGCGCTTGGTTTAGCGGCTAATTGTCATACAAAGAGCACGGATGGCTGCTATAAAATTCGACCAGCTGGAAATACTTCCGAGTCTGAGGACGATTCTGTGAGTGGCTGAGTTGCGAGTGGAAGTCGGTTGCTGTCAGTGTGTTCCACATGTACTTCAGGCTTCATTTTCAGCATGGTTTCGCTTTTCAGAATTATTACTTTTGAGTTTTGTTTATAAACCATTTTTCGCCCGGACTTTTCTTCTCTGTTACGGCTCTCCTCCCTACCTCCCTGAAGCTCCTCTCCATGATACGTAAGCGTGCTCAAATGTACCACATTGTACTGAGAATAATGATTGAAAGAATGACGTGGCCTCCAGCTCTGGCCGGAGATACTTGATCGATGTTTGGACATGTAGAGTCGATTTCGCCATCGATGTTGAATATTGCGACCCATCGCACTATATAATTGCGGTGTCCTTCTCTTCTTCTCACCCGCATTCCCCTCATCGTCGATCAGAAATCCGCAGATATTTGACAGGAATCCCCAACATATTTTATCTCTTCTATCCCAACACTATCAAAGTATGTCTTTACTATATTTTGGCCTTCGTTCAGCTCACGGTACTCTTGAACCCCTCTTCTTTGAGCTTGACCCATGTGGGACGAGAGATGAGCTCGTTCCACCAACTTCGGATGATGGTACGTCAATGAAACTCCTGAAATTCAAGCACGGCACGCACCGCGTAACATTGGGACCTTTGCTGGTCATGATATCTATCCCCCCCAATGGTGAGGAGGAGCGGGGCATAGGCATAGTGGCACAGATCCGCAAACGAAAATTCCTGTTCAAGGAGAGTTGAACTAGAAGTTTGTTCGGCAAGCGTTACTCACGTCTCCAGCCAAGAACTTCTGTTTGCCGAGGATGACCTCGTAGACATCGAGTTTCGCAGACAATTCTTTGAGAGCTTCATCGAGAACGGCCTGGTCCACGGGCTCACCGCGAAGCCTTTTCGGTCGCCTGTTCAGCGGTGCGCAATGCGGTGCATTTCTGAAATGCTTACACCTCTTTGAGCACTGGCAGGAGCGCTGGGGTGAACGTGCATATTCGACGGCGGCCGCCTGCTCGACGAGGGTACGCTCCTTTAGTCCTTTTGGGAGAAGCTCTGGCCCTTGGTTGGGATATTTCTCGAGGATGTAACGGCAGATGGCACGGCTCTCATAGACGATGAAGCCGTCATCATCCTACGTTGCATGAATTCAGACGGAGTATACCAGTGGATGCTGCATACTCACAATCATAGGGACCTGGCCGAACGGGTGCTTCGCCATGTACTCCGGTGTTTTGTGCTCCTTGGCGTCCATATTGACGGGGACGTGTTCATAGGGAACGTGCTTCTCCACGAGGGTAAGTCCAACGATCGCAGGCCCTCCGCCTACGTCCGGGTCTGTATAAAATTTGAGAACCATGTTGATAAGTTTCGAGGAGCGAGGATATGGTTGGGATATGGCTGGCTTTATGGTCGCAAGTACTTACGGCGCTTCAGATGACGTGGTCAATCGTGTTCAATTGGCTGGTCCTGAGATTGCTGAGGAAGCAAAACCCGATATTTTCGGCATTTAAATCCAGGCTGATAAATAAGAAGTTACGTTGCTTCAACGGTGAAAACGGGCCTCGAAGCTGCGGTTAAAAACGAGTAATAATAGGTTTATTCTTTGTAACTTCAGATGACGTGGTCAATCGTGTTCAATTGGCTGGTCCTGAGATTGCTGAGGAAGCAAAACCCGATATTTTCGGCATTTAAATCCAGGCTGATAATTAAGAAGTTACGTTGCTTCAACGGTGAAAACGGGCCTCGAAGCTGCGGTTAAAAACGAGTAATAATAGGTTTATTCTTTGTAAGTTCCAGATAATTATGGGACCGCTACCACCATCACCCCGGTTTTTCGTTCCGTTCCTACTGAGCTTCAGGCACACAGTAGGGACGACAGTTCATTGTCTTGTACCCCATGGTCGCCCCATTGCCCCACGCCCCTCGCCGTTTGCCCAAATGCCCCGCATCCACTTGCCACTTTGATCATCCTCATCCGCACTCAAAACTGCGCATCCAGCTTATGCCGCCTTTCCACTGCCCACAAACAACATCACTTCATTGCCATTCATCCACTCTCCTATTAGACCCTTCTACGAGTCTGTAGGGCGGCCTGCGTCGTCGCTTGGGCCTACCGCTTACCTGTCTCGGAATTTTCGGTTGGGGGAAGGATGTGTGGGATCAACTACGTGGGAAACTGGATAGCTTTGGCCGGTTTAATGCGGCCGATTATGCGCCTTTCTGATTTCGTTTCGACTGAGTTGTCGACCGAGTTAGCATAGGCACCTTTTCTCTCAGAATACTCTTGGGCTCGTCGAGGTACCTGTACCTAAGTATTATATATACGTAGACGAATATCACACTGTTAAACTGTTAAACAGAGCTTTAGTCTTCCGGCCTGCGCGGATGTTATTAAGAATTTAAAAATACAGTTCGCGCCACAAATTTGAGGCCATGCCCACCGTTTTCGTTCTGACGACAACTCAATGCGGAATGAAAGCAGCAAACGTCAGAGACAGCCCGAGAAGCCTGTTACTCAGCTCGGACTCTTACTCATCTACCCAAGCTTATCACATTGCCTCAGCAACTTCTTGAAAGTAAAGGACTATCAGTTTGTGTTGCCGCGTCGAGCCGCTGTTTTCTCTTGCGTTAACCACCCTCCGCTATGCTTCCCGCCTTTCCGCTCGTCGTCGCTCTGCATTTCCGCGCACCCGGGGCTTTTTCTCTGGCATAGATCCCTCATATCACCGAAAGCTGTGTGCTGGGACAAAGCTAATCAGAAATTGCTCTTCATTCGCCTCCGTCATCCTCGTAGCATCGAGACCAACGAGAGACACCTTCAGCTCGCCGCCCCAAGGATTGTGAGGTATGGAATAGCCGTCGTTGCGTTGCGTTGGGTACAGCGCCTACATTGAATGCTAATGGATATTTTCCAGGTACATACCCTCGCACCGCGAGCTTTCGGAGTAATCCAGAGCTATTTCCACTTGTGTATATATTAACTAGTATTCGAGCCTTGCCCAGTTTCAGCGCCAAAAGCGCTGTCCCTATCCGTTTTCGATCCGTTGCTGTAACCTGGCGAGTTCCGCATCTTCCCCCATTCCCAACCGTAAAGCGCAATCGACAAGTAGCTCTGTTGACGCAAATACTCGAGATTTCCATCAAAAAGGCTGCAGAATTGTTTGCATCCAAACGTCGATGGACGTTTCTTGTAGCTCGTAGCGGAGTTTTCGACTGGCGAAATAATCAGTGCTACTGGATACCACTGGTCGTAGTACAAATCAGAGTACTTGACTGTCTAGTGGTAAAAATTGACTTCATACAGCACATGGGCGGCAAATTGAATGAATTTGATTGAATTCAATTCAATCGAATCGAATTGAATGGCAAGTATAGAGATTTGTAGAGGTGTACTTGCAGCCCTAATACACACCCCAAAAATTCCACTGGCTGCCGACCTGACTATCGCCTGCAGGCTGCAGCAAAGTACACTACCCCGGACAATGAGTCGAGACCATGGATGGATTGGCGCAGGGGATGAGGAGGAGAGGCAGGCCTTTTCACCGCCTTGAAGCGCAGGTAAGGGCAAACCATCTCCAAGGCGGCGGACGAGGCAGCAATCGATCCCGGCACAAGAAAAGCTAAGAGACTCGGAAGAGACGGATATGCGATCGGGGATTGAAAATAGCAGCTGGTCGTATTATACAGCGTACATCCAGCATAAGGGAGGTTTGCAATGGCCGAGGTCGCAGCTACAGAGGCTGTTCCACAACGTGTGCAAAATAAATGCGCTCGCGGAAATCAGTTCGGGCGGCGCACAACATGGGGGCTCGAGGGTCCAACGACAGGCTTCATGAGCGAGAGAACGGCAGGGAGGAGGTGGTTGTGTTGGTAGATTGTTATGAACAAGGAGGAAAAGGACTGAAAATGCAGTCACGCACCGGCTTCAGCACAATGCTAGACCACTCGATAAAGTGTATATCCATGAAAAACACCGCAAATCGCAGGTACGGATTCATGAAGACTCGCGGACCAATTATCGATGCACCGCAGCTAATTTGAGGTCGTCCTTGGTGCTGTAAGCGCCATGGGTCGCCCAAAGCCGGAAAGGAGCCCAAAGAGCCAGAGAAATGTGCCAAATACTCAGAAACAAGTCAGGAGTATATTGGGGACTTTCAAACAGCGTTAGGTGTGCTGGAGAGCGCTGGCGGTTGAGGAGGGAGCAAAGAGAGGTCGAATCCGGAAAATCAGATTGTGACATGGCGACTTCATCCGGAAAAAAAACCTCAGGCTACGACGGCTACGGCCGGCTACGCTATGTTGGATGAATTGAGTCGTAGTGTACTTGGATGCTGCATCACTCACAATCATAGGGACCTGGCCAAAAGGGTGCTTCGCCATGTACTCCGGTGTTTTGTGCTCCTTGACGTCCATCTTGATGGGGACGTGTTCATAGGGAACGTGCTTCTCCACGAGGGTAAGTGCGACGATCGCTGACCCTCCGCCTACTTCCGGGCGTGTATAAAGTTTGAGAACCATGTTGATAAGTTTCGAGGAGCGAGGATACGATTGGGATATGGCTGGTTTTATGGTCGCAAGGAACTTGCGGTGCCCCGGGTGACGCGGTGAATCGTGTTCAATTGGCTGATGTTCTGAGATTGAATTGATAGTGCTGAGGAAGCAAAACCCGATATTTCGGTATTTAAATCCAGGCTGATGAGTTACGTTACTTCAACGGAGTTTGAAAAGTAATAATAGGTCGGAACACAGTTTATTCTTTGCAAGTTCCTCTTCCCCGCAGGTGATTATGGGGGAATGAAGCTTTAGTCTTCCAGCCTGCGCAAATGTTGTTAAAATTTAAAAAATACGGGCTAGCTAAGACGCTACATCAGACTTTTGACAAAAAATCTTTTTACCTTGTACTAGGTCAAAAAAGGCCCCAAAAGGCCACAACTTCGCAAGGCCACAATCTCAGACGAAATTCTCGCAAGGTCGCTCGTTTGACTCCGGCCGGGGGCTAAATTTGTCAAAATTGGAAGACGGGTGGGTACGGCACGGTTGCTTACAGACTCTCACAGCCTTCTCATGTCCTATTTGTGCATTTTTGAGAAGTTTTTTCTTGCACTTTGACCTTGTGAGCTTTTTGGCAAGCTCACAAGCCCAAAAAGGCTGCAAGATTTTTGTTAAATTGCTAATGTAGGCTTCCAACGAATAATCTTTGGGGAAGAGGAGCCCCAGAAACTGAGTTTCTAAGATCTCTGTGAGTGAGGCTTCCGGATGAGCACTCTCCCACAAAAAAAAATAGGGAACGCAGAAACCGAACAGGCGTCATCCGAGAAGACGACTCCCCCAACGAACTTGATATCTGGCCTTGCCGCCTTCCAAGGAATATCACCGCAACCAGTAAGTTGTTCACAGTGAAGCAAGTTGCAGTCAAAGCTAACTTGAATTTGATTTGGACTGTGTAGTCCATTGGAATGAATCAAGATCCGCTCGTGTTCAACCTGCTCGAAGCCGCATAGAAGCCAACAAAGAGTCCGATTACCTGAGTGTCACAGGCCATCTTTGAACCTTCCGCGAGAACTTGGAACCGAGATGACTGAATCTTGATAATGCTCGTAGTCGCTCATCATGCGCGACACGGTCGAGGTCGTCGTCAGAGGAAGGACGACGCATGCGGTCACACCTCACGTACGTTATTGCTGTCACGCGCCTCGGCCCCGAAAGCGGATCCTAAATTTTCGAGTCAGGCTCCGAAAAATATGTCGGAGCTTTCAACTTGTGGCCGGCCCAAATTTTTGTGGCTGAAAGTGCTGCGACCGCATCTGGAAAACCAGCTGAAGCTGCATAGTGCTAGACAGCGCTGCATAGTACCATACTGTACCATTTCGTTCAATTCGTAAATGCACGTGATCAAAAGTTTTTCCGACAAATCTCCAAATTCCGCTAAAATCGAAAGAAAATTATTGCCGGGGTCCCCAGAAATCGGGTGTGAAACGTGACATACGAATTGAACGAAATAGTACAGTACTCGTGCCCGAAATAAGTGATGGTCACATGTCACTTGTCACCCCGTGCTACCAGAAAGTTTTCGGTTCTCTACGACGACACCGTGCATCAACTAGCTTCAAAATCGTGTATGCCCACCCTTTGCCTTCCTAACTGCCTCTACAATGTCTTCCATCCGACCCGTGTACTTGTTTATCACTTCTATCTCTATTTTCTCCTATTCTTCCAATGTGGCCCTCTTCAATGTCTCGACGGTCGTGGGAGGTGGACGACGTGCGTGGATGCGCTTCTTTAACTCGTTCCAGATGGGTTCGATGGGGGAGACGTCAGGAGAGCTGGCAGGATGGGGGAATATGGGTATTTCATGCTCGGAAAGCCAGCGGCGTGCAATGCGTGAGTTGTGAGCAGGTGCGCCGTCCTGCTGGAAGCGGTAAAGCCTACACGCAGAGACGCGAATATCACACTGGGAGTTGTTAACTTACTCCAGCGGGCTGTTACTTTTTCTAACTTGAAGTTACTTAAGTTAACTTACAAGTTACTTTTGCTTACTTTACTTTACTTGCCTGCCACAAGTAAAGTAAAGTTAGTTTTGGCAGGCTAATTAAGTTTTTCCAAGTAACTTTTGTAACCATCCTATGCCTTGTTGAGACAGTGGCCAGTTTAGTAGCATGATGTCAGTTGAATATGAATTGACAAGAACACGATCATGACTGTGGCCGGGGACTTGAATGTTCCATTGGAAATAGAAAACTGTACTGTGACCAAGGATATACTCAATAAAATTTACAGAAAGTTGGATCCAGAATATAGATGAATTGGTGGCTCAGATATTTTCTGTGAGACGAACTACAGAAAAGAGCCGGTTCCGAAGCAAGGGAGATCCCACGGTGTTTCGGAGGCGAGACAAGGAAACCGCGGCAAGGAGGATTATGCTAAGTGTCATGAATCACCTGGGTTCTACTTTTTCGCGCGATGCGTCCATATGGATACAGACACGTCTTAGCGGCATGGGACTCTCATGACACCACCACGTGACCTTCTCACGGTTGAAACCCGGCCTCGGATTCTAAAGCCGCAGACTCAGGGAGTCTGTGCCACGGGATACAGAAGACGTTAGGGACTAGTAACCCATACAGACGGACTCTAGTCCCCGGACGCACCAAGGGCTGACACAGAAGAGTACACGAAGTACAGGAGTGGTTGCAAACCCGATCGGGGTTTGAACCACTGGATACGATGACACTTAGGACTAGGAAACCCGAGCGTCGGGTCTCCTAGGTCCACCGACGCCACTGAGACCAACACAGAGGAGTCAAGGAGCATCAGCATTAATGCTCCTTAACGCTACAGTGCAGTAACTGATCGCAATTGACTGCGATCACTTTAATTTATTAGAAGCCTATATAAGCACGGTAGAATCTCCATGTACAGTAGATTCTACCTCGTCTAATCTCAGGCTTCTACCTTGGCTTGACATAGGCATTGTCTCCACCCTACCCCGCTTCCCTCGCACCATACTACGGGTTGTATCCACACCCCGGGTTTTATACCTGGGTGGATACCACACCCTCTTCGACTTGTTCCGGGTTCCACCTCGCATCCCGACCTATGGCATACGGCCTCCTAGGGAGGAAGCCGTACGACTGGTCCTACTGCTCGGGGAACACACAAGCTATTAGCGTCTATCGGGTTTATCCTGGTTGGGGTTCTCGTCGGGTTACTCGCTGTTTAGCCGACCCAGAGGCCGTTGTTGACACTAAGTTAGGTGGTGATGCTACCTCCACGTGAAGAAATCACTCCAAAGTCAGGCGGATGCAAGGTATGCCACGAAGCGAGATGGCGATGTTCAGACAAATCTACTAGTGTCCCACCTATATATCTTGGGCTGGATTCTGCTGGCAGAACCGTGGCTGAACACTTCGGGGACCGTCGGGTGGCTATACACCTTCAGCCACAGTTCTGCCAGCAGAATCCAGCCCAAGATATATAGGCTAGTTACAGAGAATTTAAAAGAGTATACGTGAATGAATAAAATAGCCAGGCATGCAGTTAGTCTAAAAAGATCAAGAGTTTCAACTGTAATCTATTCGTCCAAGTCAGCGAATTCATCCCAGTAATTTTGAGCGTAGTCGATCGCACTCATTGCCGCTACATCATGTTGGATGCCCCACCTTTGAGCAGGCCACGCTTGAGTCGTTTGCGGGGCTGATGAGCTGGCTTTTCTGTCTGGGACTCGGAGACCGTTAAAGGCCCGGCGGCAGCGACGGATGCTGGACTTGTGAGCACGGAACCAGACTGGAAAGCAATCTTTATACCTGATTTGTCGTGCTCCACAAAGGCAGCGGTCACAGATGGGTCCGTGGGCTCTGAGGAACGCATATTCAGTAGCAACTGAGCAGATTATTTGTGGAACAAACCTTCAGGTTGTTCCGAGTTGGAACCAGATTTTCAATCCAGATGTTGTTGGAATAGATTAAGGTTGCGGATGCAGTGTAGCGGTAAGTCGAGGGAACGTCGTGGTTGATGGAGGGAACATGGTGGTCGGAAGACAAGGACGGCTGGTGACAGCAACGGCCGCGTACTCCATGTGGACAAAAATGTTGAACTGACAAACTTTTGCAGCGGGGAATTTGACCTGACGAAAATTCACTGCTGGCAGTCTCAAGTGACGAAGAATACGTGAAATATGCTTAATTTACATGGGGTGACTAACTTTCGCAAAATTAGCCGAAGTGACGAAGTGACGAGGGTGGTATAGACTCTCGCGATATGCACGTGGTGTAAAGCTCAAGACACCGTTTACCTTCGATGGATGGGCGATCTCGACCTCTTTGATCAATGGATGTACGAAATTGACACCTGGCGAGAATGGTACGGAATCAGTGACAGGATGATGATAAAGATCCTTGTTAACTTCATGTCCGGCACGGCCAGTAGATTTTTCATGAAACATGTCGCGCTTCAGCAGAACGACTGGACTTTGAGATCAATTTATGAAGCTCTGTTCAATTATTGTTTTCCAATTGACTCTAAGTTGCGCCTTCGAGATCAGCTTACCGGGGCAAAATAGCGCAATAATGATGTGCGAGACTTCCAACGAGACCTTGAAACACTGGCAGGAAGATTCCCGGACGTATCAGAGAGGCAAATCAGGCAGATATTCTGGACTGGCCTTCGTCGAGACCTCCGGCTGCATTTGATCGGAAAAGGATTGAATGCCGAGCGTAGTTCAATCCAGAAACTTGTCAAGTATGCTTCACGGCATGAGGCGGCGCAGCACGCTTTGGAAACCGAGAATTGGAGTCAAGGTTCGAGCTGAAACAGCCGCCATGGCGCCTGATCAAGCCGCGTCACTGTAGGAAGAGGCCTAGACATATCAAATCAGGAATCCTCTAACGAGATTGATGCGAACCCACAGCCAAAGGATGTACCTGATTCGGGGCGTAACCAATGCGATGAGGAAACAGTATTGATGGACTCGGATGATGGACCGGCAGAGCACTCCAAGGGGAACTCGGGATAAAATTTTGTACGTGGGGAGGGGGGGGGGGGTCGTGGGGGGAGGCTGAAAAAAACTTTGTGATACTTTTGTTAGAAGATGTTGGAAACCCTCAAAACACCATTTGAACCATGCCAGAGGTTTTAGGAAGGGTTTGTACGATGCCCGAAACCATCTTGAAGGTCAGTTTCCTAATATGGAATGCCGGATCACGCACGGCGCTGTAGATTTTGCCTTCCGTTGGCTCAACCACTTTCCCAGATGTTCAGGCAAACAGAATATGAGACTCACTATCATGGATATACAGTATCATTATTTCCCCCTGCCAATATACACCTAAGTTGTGATGATTTGGTGCCTAGTACCGAAGTGGGGGTGATAGACCAGATAGCAGCACAGAAGTGTGAGGAAAAGCACACCAGAGGTGTACTAGACGGCCAGGAGGGTGTTACTTGAGTAGCAACGAAGGGGACGAGGACAGCGACTCGAGCGATAGGTACTGGAGGTACTGGTAGACGTGCTGTTTCAGAACAACCCGTTTCAGGTCCCGGGAAGCTCCACTAAAGGGTGGTCCGAAAAATTGCGTTTTTGAGACCGAAATTTGGCCATTTCCTTGTCCGAATTTTGCGTTTTTGAGGCCAAAAATTCCAAATCCTTGTCCAGATATTGCGTTTTTGAGGAATTTTGGCAGACAGGTGCCGATCACACCGTCATCTTGCTGCCATCTTATCAGATCAAAAAGTCTCGATGTCGATGTCCGGAACATTCCACGAATCCACCTTGCTTCTTGTCATCCTTTTGCTCTCACAAAAAAAGAGTCTGTGGTCAAGGAGATTTGAAAGGTTATACTGAATAATGTTGCCGCCACTCGATAAGTCGAGTCGCGACTCGGGAAGTCGACTTAAATCCAGGTTTGACTCAACTCAACTCAGAACCGCTGAAGTCACTCGAAGTCGACTTGAGTCGACTCAAGTCGATGAAGTCGAGACTTTTTTTGATAAATAATCACACCAGTACACAATGTCACCTAGATACATAAAAACAACCCGAAACTGTCCTAATTATTCACGGGAACACGAGATCAAACTCAATCCCCATTCTCCTCCGGCATTTCAAGGTATGGAATCTCTGTGAAGTCGCAGCTGTCTGAAATCTCCCTCTTAACAACTTTTTTGTGCTCATCATCACCTGTGGATGCTAAAACCCGCAGCCAGTCCTCTTCGCCATCGGCAACAATGGCAGACTGCTATTCAGACATGAAGTTCAGCCTTGATTTTTTGAAATGAAACTTCAACATCTGAAGAGCCTCCATTGGCATAGGACTAATATGGTTCCGTCGTTTTGTATCAGTCTCAGCTGCAGATGAAAACACTCCTTTGGATGGCACATAAATTGCCTGGATTGCGGCATGGTCGGTGAAGAGGCGGTATATTCTGGGCCACATTGTTTTCCCATGATTCTACCGAATAAGAGGTTCAGGGGTTGTTGTTAGATTGTATATGAGCTTAAACGAGCACTCACAATCCAATAGCCAATCATATCAGTTGAGCTCCTAGGAGGGATCACACTATGCTCGTAGTGCCTCATCTCTTCAATTGACTGGTTCCTACCGGTTCTTCCTGTCGAAAAATCGAGAGACTGTTGGGAGTGACGAAGGCGCTGTGCCAGATTCGGTATTCCTGTGTGCACTGTTCGAGAACGAGATGGTGCACCACCGCCGGAATCTGATTCAGATCCCACAGGAGAGTTTGAGCCGGAAGTATTTTCGCTGATGGCTGTGGCTTCATAAGCTTCAAGCTTTGAAGTTTTCAGTACTTATTTCGAGGGCTCGGTTGAGCTGCTGGCCACTATGCGCACCCCGAATGCGTCGAAATGCCAGTAAGGCTTGGCGTAACACAACTTGATCACTCTCCCCCCTTGCGGCTCAGCCAGTGAGCTGTCAGGGCAAGGAATGGATGTAATCCCTGGCTGCTCCAGATATCGCCTGTAAAGCTGATCAGGCTGATAGCGCTCTGGAAAACCTTGTTAGAGTGGTATTGAACTTATAAATAAAGCTACTTACACCCAACTCGGCTTTGAGTTCAGTATAATAGAGAATCCAGGCATCTATGATGAGATTCCGGAGCTTTGTTCGATGGATAATGTTGTTGTCTGTCAAGGTCTCCCGCAAAAGAAGGAGGAGATCCCGAAACTCGCAATTTTCAATCAAGTTGATTGACTTGAAAAGGAAGCACAGTCAGCATAGGCCAACAGAGAGAAATATATTGACAAACAAGATCGTTTGATATGATGACTTTGACCAGCTGATCTGTAAGGTTTTGAACTGAGAAGGGGAGGCGCCGCAACTCCTGTGCACGCTGTTTTGCTAGTTCTTTGTTGCGCTCTGCCGGAAGTTTATTCTCCCAGCCATATTTTTCAATACCTGTGGTAAGGCTGGACGCAGCAGAGTAGATTTGCCTGGCCAATTATCAATCCAATTTTTGGTTATGAAATAATGATATAGTGTGGATGCCAAAGAAATGTTTACAATCCGCAGATTTTTTCTGTCCTAGAGTTTGTGGCTCTGGCCAAGCATAGCCATCGGTGTCACACTTGTATCCATGCCACTTGTCAGCAGAATGTATCACAGTTGAGTGCTGCGTGGCTGAAGAGTAGGTGCTGCAGACCCAGTCCCCCGCCCACGGCGTGATGGCCGAGGTGCGGGAGGGGTTTCATTGAGTTCATCATCATCAGAATTCGGAATAACAACCAGCATGTGCCATTGGTACTGCACTCCGAGTGCTACAGCGAACTTGACGAACCGGATGTTCATCTGAATCTGAATCAGAGTCCCCCGCTGATTCGAACTGATATTACGCAAACGTGGACCAGGGCTGGCCATGGCTGTCTGCTGTGTGATTTGCACTGCTAATCGGTTTGCAACAACACGGCCAGGAGTCTGTGACTGTTGATTCAATGGTGTCGATGGAGGGGACTGAGGAGCTGATCTGGGTGTAACCTGGCACAGTGAAATTAAATTATAAATGCATGATTTAAGAGCAGAACAGGTACTGTCTCAGGGATTGGTGCCAGGCTACGTGTACCAGTTCCTCCCGAGGATTGGCCTTGAAAGAAAATCATAAGTTGAGTTAGGAAGGATCATGAAACTCGTACCTGTGGTTCCTGCTCTGTGAGGGTATTGGCTGACTCTGGGAGGGAGGGATAGGATTATCGGCATTGCATGCAGATGAACACCTGGTTGCTCGAGCCCTTGAATTGTTGGATGACATCCGAGGTAGGTGGCTTGAATGCCAGGGCAGAACAATGCAGCGTTTAAGGAGGACAGGCGAAGGATTGAAATAGCATAAATCACATACCAATAATGCAGGTTTTTCATCAGCTAATGCCCCTAGAACAATCAAGCAACCATCCACAAGGACTTCTTGGAAACCAGTACAGTTAGATATTAAATGGCCCTGGAACAATCAACGCAAGTACAACCATCTCTGAGAACTTGTTGGACACTTGACATACCGGTGCTATTGCCACAGATATTCCTACCACAAAGGCAAGGGAAATCTCCCTAATTCAACAGTAACCATACAGTTCGAAAGTCAGAATACTACCGCTGAGATGGAAGATATTAAATGAAATCACACTGCCTGAAAGATGTCAGATGAAGACATGTACCAAAGCTGGAAATGAACGCGAGGAACTCCAAGTGCTGCCGAGAACACCGGCTGAAGCTGCATCAAGGATCATTGTCAATAATTGGTGGTCTCTGGCGTGTGGTGATCGGGAACCTGTTGCTCCGCCAATGTTGTACAGAATGCTTGGATAAAATATTCCCATATTCTTCTTATGCCCTTGGATGCACGTGGGCTTTTTCGAGGCAGGTTAACCTTTACCAACATGGCCTCATAACTCAAAAAAGGGAGGCTTGATTTGAGCACAGCTACTCCGTGTTCTGTTCATGCGCACAATCACACCGATATATGAGAAGCTCGGATGTGAAAAACAGAGATATAGTTAGAGTACCACTAACTCAGTGAGACAGAACTTGATAAATGGACATGATGTTGACATAAAGATATGAAATGTCAGATCAAGATGAATCTAAAGGTGGAAATGAACACAAGAATCAGTTAGAGATACACCGAGGAAGCTGAGGTGACATTTTGTGGGCAGCGGATGTTCAGACTTAAAAGAGAGAGCGGTTTCTCAATGGCCATTACACCCCTTCACATCCTTGAATACCCTGAATTTCAGGGTTCGCTCCTGTATATTGGGTACTGCATCAGTGACAAATCGCTAAATACATTTTTCCGAAGCCTTACCTTGATCTAATATCGTTTATCAGGGTCCTTCAACCCGATGGACACCGATGTGGATTCACATTAGCTGCTGGCACAATGTTGTCCCACTTCTGTTACGTTCCAGAATGTGCACATTGATTGAGCTTGTCAAAGCTGTTGATGATGGAACTTCAACTGAGCGTACTATGGATCAGCTTTACATTGTTCAATTCCCATGGAGTGAACACATTTTCCTTGCATTCAAAGGCTTGGATTCAAGACTACATCATCTTGAGGTGCAATTTTGCGAATTTTAGAACACTTTTAAATAGCTGATATATATTATACAGGCCCTTATTGACATTATGACCCATTCTTTGGCTAAGAAAGCGGCCGAAGAAACAGCAATGTATGCAAAACTTGGATGGTCTTCGCATGGCACAAGGCGGCACAGTCGCATTACTTTTACTTGTGAAGGATGGTATAGATACACGGGAAAAGAGCATGATTATGACTCGGATGAACTGCCAGACCTTGTCTAGTTGCTTGAGACCCGATACCTTTCATGCAATTCACTTGAATGTACCTAAATTTTAAATATTGAACCGCCCTGACGGCATTCGAGAACATGGCAATCAAAGACAGCATCAATTCCGGGAAATAAGCATGTATCGCACTTCCACCTACAAAAATTGGGGTCCTAATGACTGAAATTGTGGTTCTCCTTCATTCCTACACATTTCTAATATTTATGCCTGACTCAAGTCGACTCAGGTCACTTGAAGTCGACTTGGACTGACTTGCGAGTCGAGTCAAGTCTGACATTTGACTCGACCCGACTCAACTCAAGTTGGCTACCAAGTCGACTTCAAGTTGCCTCAAGTCTGAAGTCGCGGCAACATTAATACTGAGGGTGAAGAAGCCATAGTCGAATGCGCCTCTCTATCTGTAGCTAAAAAAATCGTTTTGTGTCACGTTTTTGGCAGTGTCACATCTGTTACATGTCACTACCCTTGTCCGAAATTGTGTTTTTGAGCTCCCAAAAATTGCGTTGTTGAGGCCAAAATCTTGAAAATTTCCGGGCAACCCTTTGGTGGAGCTTCCCGGGGCCTCCCGTTTCTGTGGGGATATGCCAAGAGATTTCCGTAACAACTGGACGGAGGGCGCGCCAAGGATGCAGACAGTGTTGATGGAAAAGACTTGCGAGAGGCCAGTCTTGAAGGGCGAATGTAACGGATACATGCTGACAGACCTGGTATTGGGGCACCTGGGCATTTATTCAAATCTGCTCGAGTTGCAACATACTATAATGTCACTCTCTTTATAAAATTAAGCCTCTCTGTCTGTCCGAAGCCGTATCTCCATTTGTAAACTTCCGTGGTCATCTGACAGGCATCCTTTATTTATAAAGTGGGAGCCGGCGCAAAGCACCGGCAAGCGCTTGTACTTAATAACATTACGACGTCGTCTCACAAGGGCTATTGCTGGCCTGAGCAGTTGGCTAAAAGGGAAATAATGTGTCTCGAACGATTAGAAAGCCGCTGGACAATGATCCTGGTAAAGGATTGATGTGGGAAGTCGCTAATGGAGCAATCACAGAAAGTGCCTTACCATCCTGGAAACGGATTGGGGCTACTGCACATCCCTGACCAAGGGCATATTACGAGGGATTATCCTTCTGAACCAGAGGGATCATTGTTGGGCATCATCTGACGTCTTCAGAACTGCCTAAGAGAAAGTTAGACTTGGTCGATCTACCAATTGACCAAGAAACCATACTCGGGTACTGAAAAGCGATGGCTATCGCGGTTTTCAGACAAATCACTCAAGCGGTTTAAGGTGGAACCAGTTGGGCAGATGGTTACCAAGGAGGGTAACGAAGCACTGACAAAGAGGTCGGCTAAAAGTTGACATATCAACAATATCCCATCACGATCATTCTAAGCGATGTAGATCTTGACTCATCGTTAAGCTCAGCTCGTTGATGTTTCTTATAAATCTCTCTCAATTTACTAATCGCTTGACAGGAGTTCATCGGCTAGCTGCCATACCACTAGTCATATACCCTGAACCCTACTGCATGTTTGTATCTGTCTCGTTTATATTTAGAATCCTGTAAAGTATTTAAGTGGATGGTTATGGGAGGAACACGGGTGTGGATCTGACCCCACCTGTTGGACGCGAAGTTACTAGACTTCACGCTTAACCGGTAGAGTAGGCATTCATTCGGAGACACCTAGAAGCTATACCAAGTTTCGTTTGTTTTCCCTGTTTGAATATTATCTGTGTTGGATTTGGATCTTTATAAATGACACGTGGACATATTGGATAAACGGAATGGACGCGTGGAATATAAGGAAACGGATCGGACTTGACAATTGGTTGTAATCTCGCAAGGATTAGCAATCGCAGATACTATTAAAATCGGGATTCATAAAGAATCACTTGTGCTACGCATCGGAGTACTATCTCCAAACCTAGACCCACATCATACAAAACCGTTGAACATAAAATCTTGTCCGTCCATTGTGATTGCGCCTAGAACGGATCAGAGCAGTTTTATCTATACAACTTGTAGACCTGTAAAGTCTTGCTTCTCAAAGAGAACTAAAGTTCAAATTGTCCCAATCTATATTGGATTGGAACCCCAAACTTGCACGAGGACTATAGTGTTTGAGTTGTTGTAGTTGCATTATCGAACCGCGTATTCATTTACAAGGTTTGGTTTGTGGTTATTTCACCGCCAGCCCCAAAGTCAGTGTTTCAACGCGCTCTGCATCAGATACGACACGTGATCGTGCTCTCCCTTGGTGTGCTGCGGCGCTGGTTCCGTTTTTAGAACAAGGTAATTACTTACCAGGACAGTAGAATCAGTATTTAGAGAGCTCGTGCATAGGTAGTTAGACAGTTTTCTTGAATCCAACACCTCACCCACTCAACTTTTGCGTGACTACTTGGCTTCTTGACGACTCCAGCGGGGTCTTAATCCTCTATTAGGACTGGGACCTCACAGAGTTGCATCTTCGAACAGCAAAGCCTAGCCAAGTTCCATGATGCTGGGAACTTTTGAAGTATGTATACACAACAGGGGATGATCATGGTGTCGTCGCCATCGTGACTCATACCTGACGATGTATAAGACAAAATTTGGGTCAGTTATTTCTGGCTGACAGATGGAAGCACAGAAGGAAATCCTGAGCCCCACCTTGCAAAGAACGCAGCGCGGCTTCGCGTTCCTTAGTTGCACAATCATATCCAGAGTCACATCCAAATGAAAGCGAAAAAGATACCTTTTTCAGCTGCATGAACGGTTGAAACAAGTTGGATCGATCACATCATCACATCATCTCAGTGTTCGCAGGCTTGCAGTGCTGTGCAATCAAAGCCAACCCGATACACAGAACACCCGAGTGGCGCATAAACTCTGGGGGGCATCAGCTACATAGGTGATAGATTGTTACCCAGCGCACCAGGTTTGGTGGCAGAACAAGTGAGAGCTAAACAGAGGCGGGACAGTGGGCCGGCGACCGCAGGGCACGCCCTTTGGCAGAGCACATTTACCATCAGCAACAGGTGAATGCAGCAAAGCAAGCCAACAATCAAGGAGCCGCCAAGCGTCGCATCCGCAAGAAGCAGAAGAAGCAGGAGAAAAACAGAGATCTGTCGGACGGCACAAAGGCTGTACCCGGCACCAAAACAATCGACCTCACTGGAGATAATCAGATGGAAGAGGGACAGTTGTGGAAAATGATGGGGCAGTGCAGGAAGCCGAGGGAATCCAGTGTCTACATCAGGAAAAATCCCATTTGCAAATTGTTCACATTTTGTTGACATTTGTTCACAATTTTGACATTCCGTAAATTGTCAGCAATTTTGAGCAATTAGCTACCTTTTGCCAACTATTGCCCGCTATTACCGGCAAGAGTTGACATTTGATGACCTCTGATTAGAGTCATCGGCTGTGCACCTCGAACCAAAACACCGCCTACTGTATAAGGTAGATGATGGCTTGAGCGGCTACAGTCAAATTATAAATACTAGTAGCACATCCGTTTTATGCAGCCAGCACAAAACCTTCCCCATTCTCCATATCCAAGCTGGAATATATATATTGACTACATATTTTATCGTGATATATTATCAGACCAGGAACTGACAATTTTGTGGCCATTTTTCATCACCGAACATGAGGATTGTCATCCCCCAAAGTCTGAAGAAGTGTCAAGGTTGAGTGGAATGACTTGAGGCCTGCCGACGCTTGCCCTGATGTTCGCGACAACCGGCGGATTTCGATCTCCACACAACCGAGACAGCTGTCACTGACACATCAAAACCAACCATCTTTTCTGCAAACAGGAACAAACAGCTTTCTTCCTTTCCTCCCATGTCCGCTCATACACTTTACTCCCACTTTCTCCTTTGTGTGCCCACAGTAGCCCCAGAATCCACCCTGTGCTCGCTCTTCCCAGTCATATGACGTGTTTTGTGGCCATTGTCTAGTGCCTTCCGCTGTGGAAGTGCGACATGCCTCGCACGTCGCTTTCCCCGAGCCGATTGGACACATGCCCCAAGAATTCCAGCATTATTCCGGATACAGTTCCACAAGAACAATGTTATAAATTTTATATCTGGGCTGGATCTTCATACTCTTACATTCACACATACGATCTACAGCTGATATTTCGTTTTTTTTCTCACTACATACTGCCAACGCGAAGAGGCGAACCGGATCTCGGGCATCTCGGGCTACGCCGGGGATCGATTCCGAAGTAGTCTGGTCACCCACATTCGGCGCTGAGCGGGACAGCGAATATCTCCCTATACGTCTTTGCGTAGTACCTGGACTGCTGGGCGAAGGTTTCCCTCCTAGCTTCGGTTTTTCAACCACAGGCCACTCTTACATACCTGGTTTGACTCAGCATACTTTATATGTCGACATCTTACGGCATTGTTCTTTGTTCTTTACCTCCACCTTCTCGCCACCACCCACATACCGAATCCACTCGCCGTTTCTGAGTATTCACGAGCAATTTTAAGCTGAATTGAGCTTACCACTGAACTGAGTTTCCATACCCTCTGTTATTGTTATAGTTCCACATCCAGATCTATTCTGTCCTGCCTGACATCACCTGTGTGCTGTACGACTCGGCCACCCCACTGGCACGACCTTGGCCTCCATCGGTCCTCGTAAGGACCACATATCTCTTCCTTACCGCCTCAAATTTTCACTCCAGGTGTCCACGGCGACCACGGCGACCTGCTTCGCCGGCGCACAGTCAGAGGTACGCCCAACCCTTCCAGCCTTGTCATGAACACACCTTTTTCACATCAGTCCTTACATTTCAAGGTGGCCTCCAAGTTGCCAGTCGAGTCAGAGCCAAGGTATGTCGTGATATTCCACCGTTGTTGCAGTGGAGTAAATTTTACGAAGCAGTGCCCAAGTTGTCGGCTCCACAAGGTGCATCACCCACATCACCGCCCAACGTCAATGTCGCCCGTCGTTTTACCCGCTATCATCGCTTAAAGTAAGGGTGATCACTTCATTCCCTGTACGTGTCCGGCTCCATTTCCCCGTTCTTGGCTATATAACTCACTTCTAGTGTCCTGTGCTCCGGGTTCACGAATGCACGCGCCTCGCAAGGATCGTTTGAGAGTTTGTAGTCGCGCAAGGTATGATAAATATTGCGGTATTAACTTGGCACTCGCTGATCAGTCTATTGTTCAGCAAGCCCTCGGCGGTTCCCCTTTACCTTTCGTTATTTCTTCGAGGGCTTAGAGTGCATTGGTGGGTCAGTAATGGTAGGGGTGTCAGTGTAGTGTAGATGCAGTATTAGTACCCATCCCATGTAAGTATCCTCAATGCAAATACAACTATTTTTGTTCTATTCTCCACGCAACCCATGGCTAAGAGTGTACATGGCATCCTACTGATTCCGTACCATTCAGTGCCAATTGGTTACATTTTTGCAAGAATTTTCAAGGAATGTTCGAAAATTGGCAACAATTTTCAGGGACCTATCCATTTCAACATTTTCCAGCATTCCGGCATTTTTCGACATTTTGAACGAAATGTCAACAAATGTCGGCAAATTTGAACACTTGTCAACAAATGCGAAATGAGGTTTTTCCTGATGTAGACAGGATGATTGACAACATGGAGATCACTGAGGACACTGGGACGAACATGGCTGGAGGTAATTGATGCCGAATGTAGAGACTTCCAGTAGTCACAATAGTAAGCCTCGGAGGGCGAATGTATGGATACGGTTGTTCGGGGGGATGTGTCAACTACGCCACACCCACATTCAGACTCGTCGGCTAGCGGGGACGAGTTGCGCCAGTGTGGCGTGAGTTGGGTGAGTGTGGCGCAAGTTGAATGAGATGTTGATGAGATGCGCCATTCTCGCTTAAACGTGAGATAATTCCATTCTAGGCTGACGATCACCAAATGCCGATCTGATCCCAGTTTTTTTTGGCAGCTTCCTTCCCCCCGCGTCCTACCAGCCACCATGGACGACATCCAGCTAGTTGCCCACGTCGCGGCAGGCGACCTGCTCGCATTCCGGGACTCTGTGAGTCAACGTGCAGCTCTCCTTCTGCTCAACTGATCATTTCTACGCCGGTGAAAGTAATTCCCCCTCTCATTTGTGAATGCCAACCCCGGTATTTTCCTGTCCTCGGACTGGGTGCATCCTGCTCAGCTTCGGGCGTTTCTTGCCGGCCGCGATGCATCTACCTCGACGTGTCAATCCACTATTTCTGTCAAACTGGAGCCATCTCAAGCTTCTGTCTCCATCCGTCCCCAAGAAACACGCGTCAAAACCGAGGATTCGGGTTCGCCTACCATTGATTTGACCTCCCCAGCTCGTCCTGCCGTTCGGACGCGTCAATTTGTCGAGAACCGTAAAGAAATAATCGAAATCCTTTCCTCCGATGACGAGATGGAGGTTGAGGCCTCCCTGTGGCCGTCTGGTGCGTCTTCAGATCCACCCGACCCATCCGACTCCCTAGATCACAACGATTCCGACGACGAGCCCGAGGATCTCGCGTCTGTGGCCTTGTTGACAACCTTCTGGGGTGACACGAACATCATCTCACGCGCCATTGTCGGTCCGGCAACAATCAATCGACAGGGCAAGGTCGAGCGTGTCGAGTACCTGGATCAAATTCCATCCTTCTTCCCTGTCCCTCGCAAAAAAACTGCATATATCCTTGATCTGCGCGATGAACACTTCGACTATGTTGATGCCGACGGGGTCCCTCTGCGTGCAGATCGTTTTGATTTTGAACAAGGTATTCATTTAATCAGGTCGAAGGGTGGGATACGGACATTGTTTTCGCGAACGCCGACGTTGATGAACGCAACATTGTTCATTTTTCACGCACTCGGAATCCGACCAAGCGTGCGTTGGAAACTGTTGGAACTACAGTTCAAAGCAAGGCAAAAGAAAACCAAGAGTAAACAGGTGAGTTCCTGTGTTGTGTTTATCTATCACTACTTTCTTGCTTATTCCTCTCACTCATGATCTAGGGTTGTGGTTCCGTGTCCATGTCGATCATCAAAGTAATTACTTTCATACATGTATTTTCCTCATACAATACATGGCGGCTTTGAATCGACAGTGAAATAATTAAAGTGCAAAAGGCCTCGTGGCACCGAACCGACAGTGGCGCAAGTGACATGCAGATACATCACAGCGGCGCGACACGACAGTGGCGCAAGTGGCATGCAGATACGCCACAGTGGCCCACAGTGGCGCGGTATCGCCGAGAGTGGCGCAACTCGTCCATGCTAGCCGACGAGTCTGAGTCTGAATGTGGCGTAGTTGGTTGATCCCCGCGTAACTACGTTGCAGTTACTTCTATATATATAGTACAAAGGTTCCCTTATGCTTCGTTAGTATAGTGAGTCAGTAGTACAAGAATTCCTTTGTTCTCTCTTAGTCTAGTTGTTTGTTAGTCTTTAGTATAAATAGTCTGAGTAGTTTAGAGTTAGGTAGCTTAGCTTGAATCGACAACTTACCTACGCATATCGCGAGACTCAACAACAACCAACCTCAAGACTTTCAAGACTTCAAGTGTCTCGTCTTGCTTCCACCTTGCTCGGAAGTAGGCGGCGTCACACTTGACGTATCAGCGGTTGGATACCGAACTTCAAGGTGAGCCATCTACAACTCGCGATATACCATCTCGCGACTGTCTTCAAGTGGGCTTCCTCTATCTGCCATGGCCGAGCTGATTGATCCCGCGACTGCTCTTCAACAGCCCGATATAGGCAGGATTCATTCCTTTCTCTCGTTTTCACCCACCATGTCCGATGTACGGGCACATACTGCGCGGCTCATCGCTCTCTTTGTGAGCTGTGTTCTGTACGGTGAATTGCACAAGTCCTTTACAGCAATGTCAAATGAACATCATCCTCGCAGGCATTCTTCTTACAACTTTCGTTCCTTGCCTACACTCTTTGCTTTTCTCTGCAAGTCAGAAGTTTCAGTTCAGACCGCGTCATGAGATAAAATTCCCCATTCTCGTTGCGACCGTGTTTATGTTCTTGGTATCGAGCTTCAGTGCTGTGCTGTATATGCAAAGTGTGATAGACGGCTTTATCGACTATGATGGTCCTGGAGGTGCTCTGGAATTCTACAAAACCGAAAACAATGATTGGAAACACTGGATGGTGGCAGTGGAGGATACTGTACAGGTCATCGTCGGGGACGCACTGGTGGTGAGCTCAATGCTTAAGCCGCCCGTCTTTGCTACTTGATTCTAATACATTTATAGATCTACCGATGCTACGTTTTATATGATAGAAATTGGCGTGCAATTATTGCACCTGCCGTGGCCTGGCTTGCACTAGTCGGTGTGTCTTCTTTAACTCTAAGCATGAAACACAACCCTGAGCGTACTGCAGTTACATCAATCACAAG
Source organism: Mycena olivaceomarginata (assembly GCA_029378375.1). Taxonomy (NCBI): domain Eukaryota; kingdom Fungi; phylum Basidiomycota; class Agaricomycetes; order Agaricales; family Mycenaceae; genus Mycena; species Mycena olivaceomarginata. Next base: position 68,605 of record JARKIC010000564.1, on the reverse strand, counting down.
TTCATACCGAACAGCCACTCTCGCCCCAGGCAAGAGCATAAGCGATCCAAGTTTGCTACCATTCCTATCTGCGACCCTTGTATTCACGTTCCTGACCAGCATCATCACGACATGTATGTTGCTTTCATCCTGTTACAATTCCAACCCTATTCTGAACACCTCATTCACGTAGACCTGATCATCCGGCGCTTGTTCGGGATTGAACGCCAACTATATTTGGGGGGCGTGATCCCTCCGCATCTCCTTACCCGTATCGTAACTATATTCCTCGAAACTGGGCTGATCTACACCCTCTCGGTCGTGGCGTCGTTGGGGGTTTATTTTACGGGCAGCAATCTTGAATTCGTAGCAGCTCTCGCGGTAGGTTCCTTTAGTTGTACCGCAGACTCCATACTCATGTGTACTTTCTTAGATGATACACATAGGTGTAAGCTACATGCCGGCGTCTATGTTTGAAGTTTTAATCGCAAATACAGCCTATAACATGCAACCTTCTGTTGATTCGGGTCGACGGCGTCAATCATGGCGACCCGCTGGTCAAGATACTGTACGATTTCGACCGGGTATTCGGTCACCGGTCACAGCGCTCGATGAATCGAATACTTGGTAAATATGTCACTGGTCACTGGGACCATCGAATACTTGGCCGAATAAACTTCTTTGAGGACTAAAATTTCAAAATTTCTCCCCGAATCCACAACTGTGCGCATGGTAGGATCATTTTCACGCTATTATCGAGCACAGCGTACATAAATCGGGTCATCTACGACACAGTTTGGTCCCACATGTCCTCTCCACCATAACGACTTGGTGCTTTCGCATTCCTCTTTGCATGGCGAGTAGCAAGCGGGAGGTCGGCAGGGTTGACATCAAGTTCTTGTCAAGTTCAGTATCCTCTGCAGCACCGCTCCGCTCCAAATCGCCGCTTGAACTGCACGCGAAACCGGCCGGCAGCGCACACAAATCTCGATGAATACTTTGAAAATGAACACTTGGAATTGGGGTCACAAGTCCTGCCAGCTGATGAATTGATGGCAAATGAATACTTATGGTCACAGGTCACAATGGGCGAATACTTGGTCGAAATCGTACAGTATATAAAGGTTCTGAGGTGAAGCCTTCGGAGGGGAAGTTTAATCCCATGGGAGCGAATGAAGTTTAGCTTGGTGTATAAAATATGCGCATTATCTCTGTGGCTGATTCCAACGCTGAACTGGAGATTTTACATATGTCACGTGACTACACATATTTGGCATGCATGTTCAAGGACACCTCAAACAACAGGGATTACGGCTCGGATATCGGAACTTCACTCAGGCCTGCAAAGAAGAGTTTCAGTGGCAGCCATCTGGTATTCTGGCCCAGACGGTTGCGACCTCATTTACAATTTTACATCATGCATCTTGTACATACGGGCCGCTAAGGCTCCAACCATTTCGTTTTCGTTTGCAGTTTGGCCTAAACTAGAGGGAAACGGAAAGGAAACGTTTATAAACCGTTTAAACAGTTTGTAAACGGACTTCTTTGATCCCAAATACAGTGGTAGTCAACTCACAAGTGTCTAGTTTCTCGTTCATTGGCTTCGTCATTTCCCTGCGCGTGGCTCAAATGGGGTGGAATCTACGCCATTCACGTTGCCGAGATGGCAGAACACACCCGGAAATTGCAGACCTTGTGCGAATCCCGTCTTCGCAGCCTGGATATAGGATCAATATTTGAATGAACACGGCCTGCACGGTGAACAATCTTCAAGGTCGGATATGCGGCAAAGATTGTTCCCGAAGTCAGCAATCGACGGTTTACATCCTGGTAAGTCTTACTCCAAGTTAATGCTGCGTGGTCGGTGGTGGCGAGTATTTCCTCTCCTTCTAGGAACGGTTGAAACTTGATCAAAGCCTCTTTCAAGGCCAGTGCTTCCCTTTCTGTTGGAGAATAGTTCCTTTCTGCCAGCTGTAATACCCGTGACCAATAGCATACCACTCGTTCAATGTGAGCCGTAGTATCTTCGAAGTTGGGAGCCCAATTTCCTGTTTCGGCACGTCGTCAATTCCCTTGATGGCTGAAACTAAAGTCGGAATGGCTTCTCCAGCCTTGTAAGCCTTTTCCAGTCGCTCATATGTACGTGTGCCTTTCAGGTCTTTTATTGATATCAGTTGAACCTGTTGTATGATCCCTGCTAACCCATAATCGCACGCATCCGTGTACACTCGGTAAGGAAGCCCTCGCATCGCAAATCCCCGAACAGGAGAGTTCGTGAGCACTTGCTTGCACAATTCAAAGGCCTCTTGGTGTGTTTCGTCCATTCCCATTTCATTCCTTTCTTCAGTAGCTGAAAGAACAGATGTGCTATCCAAGCATAGAAGGGAACGTATTCCGAGAAATACACCATCATTCCAAGGAATGTCTGAAGTTCCGAAACATTTCACGGCACATCGAGCTGGATTATTGCGTCCACTTTCTCCTTGTGAGTCGATAACCCCAACTGAGAAACCTTTTAACCTAGAAGAAGCAAGGATTGGTACCCAATGCGGCATTTATTCGGAGACAAGGTAAGATTGGCTTCGGCTATTGCCCCGAATACCTGATCGACGTGGAAAAGATGCTCCTCAAAGGTCTTCGAGAAAATGACGATATCGTCGATGTATACAAGGGCAAAGTATGAAGGTCCTTATTGGACAAAAGCCTTTTAGAGTTGTCTTCCCACTTAAATTTCCTGAGATCTTTAAAGATCTTTAGAGAACTCCAAAGAACTCCAGAGATCTCTAGAGATCTTCAAAGATCTCAATTTTCTTGCTTGAGATCTCTAGAGTCAACTCCTCAGAGTCTCCTAAGATCTCGGGAGTTCTCAGGCATACTTGAGATCTCCAGAGATTTAAAACATCAAACTATTCGGAGACCACAATTTTTTTTCTTGAGATCTCCAGAGAACTCATCTTGTAAATTTCCAATTGTCGGATCTGCGCAGCTGCCTGATCCGGCCGAAAGCGGGTGATGGCCGCTGATGCACCGGGGACCCCTGGGATGCCCTCCAGCCGATAGATGCTCTCATGTGTTTGTTGTCCTCATATTCCTTATAGATCTGGACCTTGTAGAATACAACAACACAAATTTAAACAAGGAAGCGAAACGGTGTGGGTTGCACAGCCGTGAAAGATTGCACTGAATAGGGGATAGGTACAGAATGTTCGAAAGGCTCATAGAAGCAGTAGCTATACGCACTCAGCGAGCAAGTTCAACAGATTGTGGTGTGTCAAAGCATTTTAAAAGCTGTGAGAGGGCTTGAGGACCCTGGCCAATACAAATGTCAAGGAATTGGAATGCTAAGACACTTGGACTTCCAAGCTAAGGGAAGGAAAATGCTACACAGGGGGGGTCGGCCTTGGCAAGTAAAGATACCGTCAGCAAATGATGAAACCTAGCCAGTCAAATCAACTGGCATCTCGTTTGGGAAAGAACATACAACGAGTAAGCGTTACCCAAGATCAATTGCCTCGGAGAAGATCAACCTGGCAGAACTTGATGAGAATAGGGCTATAGTTCAGCTTGAGTGGGCTTAAGTCGCATCGAAGAAGGACTCTGAAAGCTGTTCAACTTTCCATGAGCCTCAAGATCTTGTTTGATTCCGTAGCATGGAAACGGGATTCATGAGCTCAGTGGGAACAATGATGCACATCCGTTTAGAGATGGCGCTGAGGCAGCCCCAGTGCTGCTACAGACAGGTCACCGGATGCTGAAATTGAAAGAGAATCCGAGAGGGAGAAACATGGAGATAAACCTACCTTCATCTTCGCTTGCTTTGGAAGCTTGGGTGCCTGACCGCCGAGTCCGCAAGATTTTGGTATGCTCAATGGCATTTGGCCGGGTGAATTCTTGTCTCCATTGAGTGTGGTCTGGTGAATCATAATCCACGAGACTGACCTCGATGGCCTGTAGTCTGAGGCGACGCTTGAGATGCGAGGCGGAATCGTGGCAATTGGATTCCAAAGAGGGTCCAATAAAACCTGACAACGGCACATAAGGCCAGGACCAGCAACAGAGCAAAATTTCATTTCTTGGTCCAGTCTTGAATCGTTGTGCGACATAGGCAGACCGGGATCAGACTATGCTTTCCATATTGAACATGAATTGAACCTTGCAGGGCATTGATCTAATTTGATTGTTTGAATTTCTTAGACGTAATAAGCGGCAGGTTGAGGGAAGATAGGAAGACATGAGTGGCCGCGGTGTTGCAGAACTACGCCGCGGCGAGAATTGGGGTGTGAGTTGGGCGGTCTCCTAGGTATCATTAGCTCACGAGACTTGATTCGATGCTCAACGGTCTCAATGGGGGGTTGCACTTGACATTTATTAGCTCATCAGGTGAGACAAGTTGTTCCACGGTGACGGCATATCACTATATAGTGAGATGGTGAACCAGTCTGATATGACCCTTCACCACCCAATGACTTGGGAAACACCTACCTGATGTATGTTGTGCATGAACAGCTGGAAGGGAACCGATGCAAGGTGGTGTGGAAAGTGTCAATGTGCGTACCAAATAATTATGGCCCGCTATTACAGCCAAAAAGTAGTGTGAAAAATAATAATCTTACAGAGTAACAGTCATACAAGCCCAGACAGATTCTCGCCAATTTGTCTTCGAGGTTGTGCCCGCTGGCATGCATAGCCCACAACTTTGGGTATTCCTGTTAAAGTGCCACTATTGTGGAATCCATGGATGGAGAAATGACTCTTCGAATAAGGATGCGACAAGGGAAAAAAATTGTGCAGAGATACCGCAACTGCATTCTAAACTGTCTAGCCGTGTGGTAGTCACCATTTAAAGTCAAAATCACGGCGGAAGCCCAACCTAGTCTCTTATCAACTGACACTATAACATTTAACCTCATACCTTGGTTTGTTATATGCACACTGAGCTCGAATAAGTCAAAAAGCCAATTCTTGAAGTAGAAGAAATGGCATCGTCCCATGGTATCAGGGGAGGAAGCAAGGCACAATTTGGAAAGCATGGGTAGTTTTGCGTCATCTGAGCCAGATCAAGTATGCTACATGATAGCTACGTAGGTATAGTGCGGACACGGAGGTCGCGTAAATCATCCAGTGTTAGGTGTGCCGAAGCGAATTTGATGCAGATATCAGCGACCTTTGTACCCAAACCCAAGGCTGCCCGCAATCGCGGTGAAATGGGGTCGAACATATGAGTCTTCCACTCCCTTAACGCCACATGCCAAATCGCCTGCCTGGCCTTGTAACCATGACTCTGCCAATCATGGCTTACATTGAAGTACATAAACACCGCATTGATGGGTTGCATGCCGCGGGAGAATAGGTCCCATTCGGAATCGTAATAGTCCAAGACAAGTGCATCGTCGTCCGGGGTAGCTGAATAGATTCGCGCTGTGCATTCTGCGAAAAAGGCCGAGACCTGCGAATAGAGGTCCCAGCTGCCGTCCCCGTGCCCGCTAGTACTTGAAGTTCCGACTAGGAGGACTATGTTGTAGACCTCTCTGTGTGTCTCTCTAAAATCCAGTGTTGTTGAACTCTCCCGAAGCATATGAATCATTTTGGGTTCTAGCTGGTTCTGCCATATCGCCTTGGCTTTAATCGTGCGTCCTGTAAGCCGAAGATGAGGAGATGCAACGAATCAATTACATTCAAGGGTCTTACTCGTGCGACTGTCTAGTGCCCTGTGCCTCGGATGGACACTTTTGTAATATCTCAGATGCCATTTCATTCATGGTCACGAAACCCTGACCTGTTGTGAGAACCCGCTCTGTTTGTCACCTTAGGCTCTAGAGGAGCACAGCGGCGATATTCGCTATTCTCGGAAACGACCTCCCTGAGTTCCCTGACGTGAATTATATAGGTGCTTGTGTGGAAGGACTTACTCTTCTCTGTTCGTCACCTCAGGCTCTGAGGGAGCGCGGCGGGGAAATTCGCTATTCCCGGGAGCAACGGCCTCACTGAATTCCCCGACGTGAATGATGTAGATTCCTCCACTGAAAACCGTTGAGAAAGGACGTAGAAAATGAATGGATGACACTTCACCGACATACAAATTATTTGTGAGGGTTCCAACTGTTTTGATATCAAAATTCACAGCAGGACCCTGCCCCACACCCCCGCCACCACCCATCACGCCACCGATACCACCCACTCCTCCTGTGCCTCCTGGGGACAAGAAATCATGATGTTGATGTCCCAATAGATTTCCCTACGCACCAGAAATGTTTGCAATGAAGGCCTGGAATTCATTGCCCTCCCCAGACATGGTGAAAATGGATCGTTACAACCCCGATCTTCTGTAGGTGGAACACTACATGAGCCACAACCAAAGACTACAAAACAGAAGGAGCGACCTACTGAAAGGGTGAGGAGGATGTATTCCTGCGCAGTGGGCTTGGAGGGGGAAGACGAGAGTGGTCACCTTGAGCGCCTTGTGGCAACATCGTGGAGAACAGCACGCACTTTCGCACGATGAATGACTGATAAGCTAGCACTCGGAGTCCGGGGCCGGCGACGGGGGACTAACGTCATTCAGACAAGTACGAAGCACTGCAGCGCAAAGGGGAACCAGCCTTAAATTTTCGTATGTGGAGTGAGGGGTCCGAGGTCGGCAGATTTTTTTTTTGTAGGGTCAGTTATAATAAAGCTTTGTGAAGCTTCAAAAATGTGTTTTGTCAGTGTTAAATCGGTTGGAGAGTAAATCAGAGTGTTCTCTGACAAATTTGTCAACCCAAATAGGGCAGTTACCCTGATTTGGTAGCGCATCAGTCTCACATGCCGAGCACAGCCTTCGAAAACTTCTCCTCAGCTGAGGGATGTTGGAGGGATGACCAAAGTAGTGGAGGTGGAAGTGATGCCGGACCCGAATGGAAGTGGAAGTCACTTCCACTCCGTCCACTTCCACCACTAACTGTCACAAAGTGCGCCCGCGTCCGCCTCGCTTTTTCACACCACACACGCGCCACCGGGCTCAAATGCGCGAGTCCGTGCCATCTTCGTTACTTCGCTTAAATTCGCGAAGTTTCGTCGCATTGATGGCATTTGTTCAAAGTTCGTGAGTTGGAGGAATTTTTCCAAAACCTCGTCACTTCTCGCCGAGTACGTCACTAGTAATTTTACATTGAATTTCCGACTCATCCTCATCTCTGGCGGCCGCGTGCTCTGTGTTCCTTTACAAAGTCTGAAACGGGTGTAAAAATTTAAAGCAGCCGTGAAGTTACCCAAAAAAATCATGTATTCAACACAAACCCAAATACTTATATCTGATCTCACTACTACGGCGCTGAGGTAGGCCTAAGCAATGCATGACGCCTCCCCACCGCCGCCACGGGCACTAGCTCAAGCTGCTGGGAAAGGCGCTCGGTGGATCTGCCGACTTCCACCATAGCTCCAGCCTCCCGACTCGCGAGCATATGAAACAACGGTCCACACAGATTCAAACAATTAGAGAGCTTGTGGTAGCCACCAGGTCGGACTGGTGGCTAATTTTCTTAGACAGTGGGCAATGCTGTCGGACCAAGGCAGCCACTATTTGTAGGTCTGAGGCAGACCGCAAAATAGTGGCTAGCTGAGAATAAGCTGCCCCTGCATTTGTCCGTAGCGAAAGCCACCAGTTTCATCTGGTGGCTACCACAACCTATCTATTAATACGTATCAGGTACTCACCAATATTGTTGGGGTGCAAAGGAGAAGCGGCTCAAAACTCCCGCAGGAGCGTGCTTCGCTCCGGCACGACAGAGTGGACAAGACAAGCATCCGAAATTATGTACTTGGAAATGCTGAGGTGGACAAGGTGCATCAAGATTCCATAGATTAGAGACTTTGTGGTGAGCCCCCAGCTCAACCGGTGGCTCCTCGCATGCAATGGCATCTCACGCTTCAGGCCTGTGGTAGCCCCTATTTTATCCCCTCTCTGGGGGCTAGAAATACTGGCTGAATTGGCCTTAGACGTCGGCGAGCCGCCGAGAGAAATTAGCCACCAGTTGATCTGGTGGTTCACCGCAAAGTCTCTGTTATTGTGAACCGGGTGTATTGAGACTGGGAGCAGAGTGAGACTTCAGATCTGAGCCAGGAATACTTGGTCTTCGATGCTCACTTGCTCTCCGATGACCTCACTTGGTGTTTTGCTGACAGATGGGTCTCAATTGATATTTAAGAGTCGATGAGGTCGCCGTATTTCCAATTGCTATTTCCGGTACCATCACCTGGAGGTTGTCAAGCTCACAATCGACGCGGAAGGTGCAAACGGCACAATCAGAGAGCATTCTCACAGTTCGATTTCGGGCAATTCCCGGTGAAAGTACTCAGCAGATCTTGTCATTAAGCTAATTTCTTTCTCTCCCATCTGAGTTGAAGTCAAAGGAAAATATTGTGAGAACACTCGATAAGGGTTTCAGCTTTCTCTATGGGCTTGAGACTTCATCGATGCACTCAAGTTGATCTCCTCTGCTCCTTCTCCGGATTGAATGGATCAAAACACCCGTACAAAACCAGGGTGCACCCAAGAATGCCCCATTTTCTTGGTCTCGAAAAACATTCTGTTTTCTTTGTGAGATATGTTTGCCGTTATGAATTCAATATTTCTGTTGTCCCGGACGTATAAGGGACTCTAAACTGTTCAAGTGATCGACTACATGTCTCGTTGTGTTTTGTTTCCGACAATTTCCCGTGCTATAAGATGCAATTGTAACCAACTGTACATCCATAGCGAAAAGGCCAGAAACATGGGCTAGATCACAAGAGATTACATCATGTGTGTGGTGCACAGAACTTATCAGTTTTAAAGAAAGATGTTGGGAATTCTTGTAGGAGTGGGCTTGGGACTGGTATTACAATTAGGGTTGGGAGGGGGAATGATCTAAATTCGGGGATGTTTGATCCGGCAGCACTGAGTGCATTATGGCCATGTTGAACCTTGAAACCTGGTGTTCCTGTTGAGCACGATGTGCAGATGACGCAAATGTGCGTAATTTATCTGTGTCACAGTACATTTTAGGTGTTCAAGTCCTCCAAATAGCGGTGGACGTTCGATAATATGTGTGAATGGTCAGGCCAGACTATGTGCGGTATTTGGTAGATATTTTTTGACAATAAATACCGTCGTAAGTACTATGAGTATGGCGCATAACTATGGCCGCTATGTGCTGCTATAGATTTTTGGCAGTGAGCTACAGTATGCTATATAAGGGGCTACATGCCAATTACATACACTACATGTTTTTCCAGATGACTCTAGATGGGGCAATGGCACGGGTTCTTTTTCGATGCGTCGCGTCACGTATTGGGGTGTGCCGCGTTGGTTGAACACCTCACACGGTTTGACATGCCATTTGGCGTGTCGTTTTGTAATACGACACATCAATCTTTGCGCATAATGTGTAGCCTGAAGTGGGACGAGCATAAGCACGGCAATGTGTCCCAGGGGTCCGGACACGGGCCGGTCAAAGCCAACACTGATGTGCGTCTATCACATCAATCAAGCTGCTCTATTGATCCGCGTCATAACTTGAGTTCTCTGAAGATCTCAGAGAATCTCAGAGAAGAGGGGCGAAAAGGTCATCACCACGGCCAATACTTCGATTGTAAGGGCATCTTGAGATCTCCCAAGATCTTCAAAGAACTCAAACGTGCCATTTTGCCTAATCAAAAACATTTTTGACGAGATCTCTAAAGATCTTTAGAGAATCTTTGAGAAAGTCTGAGATCTCAAGCAATCTCAGTGAATCTTTAAAGATCTCCAGAGATCTCAAGTTTTCTCAGCTCTTGGGCAGAACATTCAGGGCTTTTGTCCAGTAAGGACCCCCCAAAGCAAAGATCCACAAAAAGGGTGCCAGCACATCCTGCATAATTCGTTGAAATATGCTAGGGCCGTTCTTGTACCCGAATGGCACTCGCCGGAATTGCCAAAGCCCGTTATGGGTTCTGAAGGCGAGTTTTTCCGCGGCTGAATCGGTCATTGATAGCTGAGTGAATCCCGCCAGTACGTCGAGCGTTGTTAGCCATTGCGAGCCGTTGAGTGTTCGCAAGATATCGTCTTGTCGAGGTAGTGGAAATTCGTCCGAGATGGCCATGTTATTCATCCTCCTTAGGTCGATTACCATGCGTGGTTTCCCATTACGGTACACGATGAATACTGGTGCTCCGCAAGGACTCTTAGAGGTTCGCTGGAGAAGCGTGAGACAGGCTTTGCCTCTGGCTTCATCGCTATATCGATCTGTGCTGCGTAATCTCCAAGTCTTCCATCTAACCCGAATGCTTTGCTATTTTTCAGAACGACCTCTTCTAGTTGTTTCCGCTAAATGCCAGACAAGTCAGGTGAGAAGTCCACTTCTTCCAACAGGCTGTCTACGGCCACGGACTCTGGCGGTGGTTCCGTAGTTTTTGGGCCGCCTTCCACGGGTTCTTCTGTGAGAGGATCGTCGGCTTCCGTTGCGTTCCTCTGGGCTTTCGAAGAGATGTCCGTCTCGCTTCGAATTGAAGATATAGTGGGAGCGGGTGGGCTGTCCGCTGCTGAGTATCGTTTTTTGTCATCTTGGCTGATCCTTTCTGGCAGAACACACAAATGTCTCCCTCGCAATCGTGCAGGTCATTCGACGAATCACCATCCCGCATAAACTGATTTTTCAACTTCCTCTGCTTCGAGTCTCTCGTTAATCATGATTTTCACAAAGGACGCGTGGGGGTTAATTCGAGTTTATTCCTCCGGTGAGAACCTTTGCATTTTATCTAACCATGTTTTAGGAGTTTTTAGAGATTCCAAGTCCTTGGCCTTCCCCAATGATGATTGGTTTTTTGGAGAAGTTTGCCACGTGCAGGATCAGATTGGGCCGCGAAATCAGCGAGTCGGCAGTCCCGTATAAATCGTCCTCATTCCCGTTACTCATTATTTTCGTTCGAAAAATAGGGTGTCAGTGTCTTGAGGAAATTCAGCATGCACTGAGATTGCAACACTCGTTTCGGGTTGAATTACAGTGCGTGAAGTCGCGCACACCTCCTCCCGTGTCTGTCTGAATTTTCGCTTCTTCTTCTTCTTCTGATTTTTCCTGTGCACGCTAGCTTTTGTCTGATACCTCGCCGCATTTGTCCTCGCCACTGCACGAAACGTCCGGCCTTGATTGTCAAGCAAGGAAGGCGTGGTTGAGCTCAGAATTTCAATTTGTCTTCGGAGGACACCGGCTCCCATCTGCACTTCGACTTGCTGCAGGCGCTGGCTTGGTGAAGCTCAAGCATTACTACAATAAGGTGCAAAACTGTCAATTCTATGTGATTGCTACGAGCATGTCATGTTTCTTCTTCACTAATTTATATCTGAGTATTGCCATTTCTCCATCCCTGCCTTGGCCTGTCATGGTTTACGGTGCAGACAGACGGCAAGGAGCGAAAAACCAACAATACGGCACCAGCGTGATCTGAATATTCGTTCCACCGCTGAGCAGTTCAGACATCAGCGGAACGAAATGGTTCTCAAAAGAAAAATAAAACAATACCAGCTCTGAATTCAAGATACGGAGTCTACGGTACATGTAAGTATCCTCGCAGGAACCACTATTCGACAGAATGGAGCATGTGAGATGGAAAGACATGCAAAACAATCAAGATGAAGGACACCGCGGACATTTCACCTCCAACTCAGACTCCCTGCAGGTGAGGAACACAGGATGAGCTGGGCTATAGCCCTAGCCTCTCTCCGCCCTCTGCCTTCCTGCCCTCCAATCCCACGACAGCCCTCTCATCCCACGCAGTCGCAGAGGACCATCTGCACTCGCATGTCTATTGTCGCACCTCCCCTTCCCCCACGCTCGCATCTGCGACTCTTCCCATGCGTAGAGTATCATTCTATGTTGCTCTTCCTCGACACACGTCGATCTGTCAATATAAAGCAAGACAGAAAAAAATTAGACAAGAAAAACAGGGAAGTGGAAGAACAACGCACACGAACACACGGCTGGGCGGAAAGGGACAGATAGGCACCATTCGTACTGCACCCAACATCCTCCAATCAAAAAAAAAAAGCGGTGAGTGCGATTTCCGAAAAGAGGAAATATTGCTTGCAGTAGAGACAAGTACCAGTAGGAACACAGAGTGGGATGAGAGGTGCCGCACACGCATCCACTAGGCGCAGCGCAAAGTTATACACCGGGCGTCGGATATTCACATCCTCGGCGCAAGTATGGCTGGAAAGAGGTAAAAGGCCAGACATGGCGAGCACGAGTATTGTGCAACCTTTGCAGACCAAGCGGGATGGCAATGGCGATGAGAGTGCGAATGCAATGTGAGGAAGATGGTGAGCTGAAGGTGATGGGATTGGTGCATGGATACTGCGTGCGGCGGAGGGAGTATGAGCATCGAGCGAGAAGGATGGTTCCACAAGTAACTTGTGAAAACCAACTTGCCCTGCCACAAGTAACTTGTAAGTAACTGTAAGTTACTTGTGGCAGAGCAAGTTAGTTTTTCCCAGGTAAGTTCCGCACAAGTTAGCACAAGTAACTTGCAAGGTGATGACAAGTTAGATCAAAGTAAGTTTGGTTGTGTTTGGCCCAACTAACTGGTAGTTAACTTGGGGCGATTAAAGGGGCATTTAGTGTGTGTGTGCCGGGGAAATAGGCTTTAAATTCTTCAATTCATATAGTGACACATTTATATGAGGTCTTGGGTCAGTACCAGCCTCACCACTGATGAAAACCGTTGAGCCCCCTATTTCTCAGTGACTTGAACATGATGTCAGGCCAGGAGAGCAATTGATTGTACGGAGGGAAATCCGTGAGACATACTTGACATAGAAACCTGTTCTTGATCTGTAATTTTGTCTCCCATGACCTTCTAGAGGCGGTGTCAGTGTGATTGTCCTGAACCAGTGTAAAAGGATTCATTGCAGATGTCCCAGGCCTAGCAGGTGTGAAAGCTCAAATTAGACACCATATAAATGTCCAAGAGAATTTATTCCTCATTACCTGAGTGTGCCAGTGACCTGCAACATGTCAACTTGTGCTAATTAATTGTAAAAGTTAACGTTGGTGGGGGGATTGATACGATCTGATCGCAAGTTAGTTTGTTTGCTCTAACTTGGCGCGCAAGTTAGTGTAAGTTATCTGCAAGTTACTTACAGTCAGCTGCAAGTTACTCCAAGTTACTTGCAGTTCCTTGAGGTTACTTCAAGTAAACAATGCTTGACAGTGATCTTGACGTTCATTTGACTCCCTGTTTAGGTTAGCAAAGATGCCCAGGTAGCCGTGCCAGCCAAGCTGAGCAAGCTGTGAGCTCAGTGCTGACAACTTGTCAGTTTGGATGTGCAATGAACCATGGGAGAAATGATACTTGGTGAGCATTTATTCTATGAATAGGAAGCTTGAAGGATGACCACAAGAACCAGAACCTAGAGCTGAATGATGTCGATGTAACGGGCGCCTCCCCCATAGTTAGTACCCCTGGCCCGAAGCAACAATGATGTTTTATATTTTGCTAGTGTACCGTCCGTTAACATCAAAGTAAAAACATCATCGGCTTCTATCACATTGAGAGGGAAGCATCAACATAGAGCCTCACACGGACTACTAGTATGCTGATGGGTTTGTGCCAGTGCTGAGGTGGGTTCAACCGCAAACAGAGCTTAAAAATCCTATACCATCGGAATATGGGAGCTATTTGGGCTCATATTCATACAGGACTCGTCCCTTGCTGGCTTTGTTATCACCGCTCCTTGCAGCACTGCAAATAAGTCAGACTAAAGTTGTTCAATGTTAAGTCCGAGGATTCCGGCAGCTATATACCACTTAATTCAACAGTACATGCAGTTGAGGTAAATATGAATGCATTTAGAGGTGTTTAAAAGGAATCCTATGAAAACGGGACTTGGGTGACCCGCACCTGTTAGTTTCGAGCCCGTGGGAAAACTTCTGTTAACTTGCAGCACGCATGCCGAAAGGGGCAAGTTCCGCACAAGTTACTTTTTACGGACTCCTAAATATTGGGTGGTTGGGCCTATGTGGAACATTGCTGCATGAATCGGGTGGCTGAGTATCATCTCTCCTCGCTCATCTCTGTTATGGTTCAAGCAGCTGTTCGGATAGGCAAAACTTTACTTGAAAGTAAATAATAGTATCAGTGCTGTGCCTTAGGCCATACCACTGGCTGGATGATTAAATGAGCACTGATTAAACGGGATTATGTGTTGAAACACAGATTGCTTAAGCGAACTTCATATGGTTACTGGTTAAGGGGCGGCTCGGAAAGGTGTGGCAGCTGCCAGTGACCCCGAGAATCACGGATAACACGGACGGGATCGTCGGGAGGTGGGATACGAGGTACAATGAACCCCTCGGGTGAAAAGCCGGAACTGCTGGAGTCACGGGAGGAAACGGGCGGTGCAGCCGGCCTTGGCACAGTGAATAAGTTGGCAGGAGGCAAAGAGCGGTCGGAGGAGGCGTTAGAAGATATAGTAACGATATGTACAAGGAAAGGTGAAAGGGGGTAGAACGGGAAAAGTGTAAACGATGCTGAAGAAAGTTGGAGGTGGCGGGGCGTGTTTTTATGGGGGCTGTGTGTGGCGGTGCAGGAACAATGGCAAATCGGCCAGTATGGAAAAGATAATGGGAACAAAAAGAATAATGGATTGAGCCAAAGAATGAAGAAAGGGGTAGTAGGGCAAGCATGTACAAGGGACTTACACCGATAATGGCCCTCGGCCAGCGACAGTAGAGAGGACGTTTGGGACTCGTATTTGGTGACTGAGAGAAGTGTCGACAAAAGGGAACCGCTTGCGCAAAGCACAACGGTGTTGAAAAATGTGCTTGCCCGAACCACAGCGGCGGCGTCGCAACGGTGGATAACAATCCGTAACGCAAAGCTACCAGGGCAGATTGGCAGTTAGAGCAAGAAAAAGAGTCTTCCCCCACATCAGCGGTGAACACTGATGTGAGGGAGGGACAGAGAGAACAAGGTCGTGGAGGTAGAAAGCAAGAAGAGGAAGGGTGGGAACTAGTGCCCACAAGTCACATAATGGGTCCGTTTTCGGACCCATCACGGAGAGTTATGTAAACACTGATCGCTATCGGAAAACATATCACGCCGGCAGCGAATGGAACCGGAGGATTGACTGAGGACAGTCAAGATTTGTGAAAAAGGGAGATGATGACCAGGGAAATTTTACATTTATGAAAACGTACTTATAAATCAGAAAACCAACACAAGTTACATTGAAGATACATTACAAACAAGACCTGCTGAAGATCCATCAACGGGGATCAGAACTGAGGCACCGAAGGCGGTCACGTGGAACTCGTGAGGCGCGGTGGATGAGAAACGCGTAGAGACGCATCCAGGTTCCAAAAGAACGAAGAGGTTGTAGGCAATTGTAACTATAGTCAACTGGCATAACGACAGGACGGGATTGGGCCGTTTTGCATAGAGATGGATACGGGGCTGGTAACTTGGGGATGAGTAGGTCTCGAAGCGACGGTTGCTGAATTTGGGGTTTTAGATAATTATTTAGGTAGTACAAACAATAGGAGTATAAAAGGACCGCAGAATGTAACAGTAAAGAAAGAATTCTACGCCCAGGTTTTACCATCTGCGTCTTTTTGGTCTCTCTCTCTCTCAAATTTTGAACGAACGATTGGTTGGACTTTACAGATTTATTAACGGGATTTGATTTGGAGCGGAACGGAATGGACTTACAATAGATTTGGGAACAGGTTATTGGTTGGGTTGAAGTTGATTGGTTTTGGTTGGAAGTCATTCGACAGAGAAGATTGATTTAGTGTTGAAATCACAAGACCGTTGACACACACGTACCTTTGCTATTCCAGATTCGCACTCGTGGTCTCCTGCCACGCGAACCCCCAAACACAACTACAAGTTTCCGGAGTTGGTTTGTTGTTGAATTCTTAGGAATAAGAATTTCATAGACGTACCTATTCCGATCCTTTCAGCGCCGATGCCGATACACCTCACCCCGAGCCCTGGCGCCCACAATAGCTCGAAGGTGCTCGACCCACTTGAGGCCAACACCGACACCGCAGCACACGACAGGGAAGAGCAAAGAGCACCGCCCTGCAGCTGATCATCATGCATCATCCCCGCCACTAATTCAATCTGATCCCCTCCTCTACATTTGGATACACATTCACTGCATTTCTATTCTGGCGCGTCTCGCGCGTCCAAGACATACCTGGGTCGAGAATATATGTAGAGAGACAGTGGTAGGTATCGAGGGGCGGTATCGAGTGACAAGTATCAAGAAAGGGATGGGGGTGCTACAGTGTACGAGATTCTGAATCTGAAATTACATATGCGACAAGTGCATGACGTCGAGAAAAGTATACGGAGGAACGACGAGGAAGAGGATCGAGTGCAAGGAGGCAGAAGAAGAAAAGGGCAATGAAATATAGTCCGCCTGCGCGGTGGGGTCGAAAGAAAGGTCCTCCAGGCCAAAGATGTCGTTTTTTTGCATCGAATTTACTCCGGGGTCCCACCCCGCCTCTCCTCCCTCCTCTCCTTCTGGCGCTCCCTGCGCTCATCGCGCGACGGTGGATGAATGCTGTCGACGCCAGGCGTGTGGGCTGAGTCCGGACGCGGAGGTGTTTTGCTGAGGATTTGGCGTCCCCGGATGAGAGCCGTTTTGTTGTGCGCCGTTGATGGAGGTGGGGGCGGAGGACGAGGAGGGGGCACGGTTGGCACCGTTGGCTGGAGGCGTGGAGGGAAGATGGTGCGATGGTGGAAGGGGAAGAGTACAGCGCGCCGGGGGGTGGGTAGTGTGGGGGATTTTGGTGTGTCGGCTTTAAACCGGAAGGGAGTGAGTAAGTAGAAAGAACGGGAAGATGGACGAAAAAAAGAAATTCGCGAGATATGACGAAGGAGAGGGGAGGGACGACGGGAGACGGGAGTAGTGTGCGGGTAGAGGACGGTACGGGATGTGGGAAGCGCGGGGGTGTATACAATCCGAACGAACGGATGCGAAACGTAGTGTGGCGACAATCCCAAAAAGGGAATTGTCCAAAACGCGCGCGAAAAAAGAACGGAAGGAGGAGGGCGAGGGGACGCGATGCTTACCTGAGCCAGGGGCGGGCAACGCGAGCGAAGAGCGGAGGACGCGAGAGGGCTGCGCTTGTGCGGAGCTGCTCAGGGCGAGGGCATGAGTAGGTGCGCTCAAAGACGCCGCATTTTTTGCACAGCTGCGCGTTGTCATTAGCAAAGGTGAAGGAGGGACAAGGAATACGACTTGCCACCTTCCCCAGGACCAACCTCCATGTACTCGTATCGGCCGTACAGCAATTGAAACACCTCCTGCGCACCCAATCGCTCAGCTTCGTCGCCGCGTCGTCCGTATGCGCCACCTGAATCACACTCCCACCCCCATCACCTCCGCCGACAGGGCCACCCGAGGGCGGGGCCATAGGCGCACTGAGCATGGTGCCGGGGAGCTGGTAGGGCAAGTACCCGCCATGCACGATGGGTAACGGCTGCGGCGCGTACTGCGCATGCGCGTGGTGGTCGTACCCACGGTGATCATCCGGGTGCGGATGGTACTGCGCGTGTGCACGCGGCGGCGCTGGACAGGGCGTAGGGGTAGCATTCGTCGTAGGTACGCCGGGGTGTCGCTCTCGTTGACGTCTATCCCCATCCAAATCCACCACGTGTTCCATTCGCCTCGTAAGGAAGGCACCCATACCTCGCCCGCTCACAGGGAGCACGGAGACACACGCGCGCGCCGGTCGCCCATCGTCTTCCTCATCTCACCCCATCCCAGCAGCACCCGGGGAAATCCAGATCCAAGGCCACCCAAGGTCGGGATCCCGCTCCACAAGACGGAGACGGCGGATGCGCGGGTGCGGCGCCCGCATGGTGCCCAGCGCCGGAAATTCGATGCCGCAGCATCACCAATAGTGAGGTGCGTGGTGACGCGCGCGCAAGAGCGCAAGTCTGCGCTGTGAGCCCGCAGGTTGTAGGACGGCGCCCAATAGATTGACTTGAAAGCAGCCATGGTAGTGATGAGGTAAGCAAGGCGTTATAAGCAGCCCGCTTGAGGGTACATAAGCGGTTTTCAGTACTTATAACTGGTCGCCTCAGCATGAAAAAAAAAAATTATAAAAAAATGGTTCTACCCAATCATACACGGTCTAATTAGTCCCCTTCGCTGCCGGACTCGGCGTCCTCCTCGTCTGAAACAACCGGCATCTCCATCAACAAATCAGTCGCACCCTCCATCTCGACTCGCGCCGCTTCATCATCCGGTCGCACACCTCCGCCGAATTGCGAACCATTCGTCTCTGGGAACAGGTGGCTATCCCAAAAGACGAAGAGGTCCCGGGCCCACTTCTGGCGACGTCGCAGGCCCTCGAAGATCTTCTCCAAATATTCGTTGTAGCGATCGTAATAGTTGATGCCGGTTACATCGCCGACGGGGGCAAATGTGTCGTCGCCAGAACAAAGCCATATTGCCTGAGCTTTTAGCCAGTGCGTGTCCATGGGAAAGCAATGTTACGTTACGCACCCAGATAGTCGAGGCGACAATGGCGCCAGGGCTGGCCGACACAATACCGAAAATCCGCTGCATGGTGTTAGCCTTGGGCCGCCGCGAGGAGCGTTCCATGACGCCGTCCGCTGAAGCGGAGCCGCGGATGATGGACGCAAAGATCTGGAGGACATTCAAATATATGGTGCTTGATGACGCAAGCAGGAAAGACTCACCCTCAAAAGAAGCGGGTGGCGAAAGACTTGGTTGTAGTCGAGCTCGTTGGAATCATGAGAGTGACGTTTTTGGCTTGGCCAAATGGCTTGTGCCCGCGCCAAATGGCTTGTTTCGGGCGGGGGCGTGGATTTGGCTGGCATCACCCGCCCACGCCCGGCCGAATGGCTTGCAAGCCATTTTGTTGGCTTGGCAAGCCACTTTGCCGGCTTGGCATCAGCCAAAATCGAGAAGTGGCTTGCGCACTCTGCTTGCTGGTGGAGCCTCCGGTGCTCAATATTTTATGATATATCAGTCACTGTTGTCCTCCCCTAGGGCTGTACCACAATGTTCGCATATTCATCCGCATCCTGCCGAATGCTGCTCATCGCTGCCAGTAAATGTGAGTTCAACTTTCATTACAAAGGCAAGCCAACTGGCTTGGGAGGCCCCACCACTATGTTGGACCTCTGAGCATATATTGGCATACCAATTTTTGCCAGTGGCGTCGGCGATACAGATATATTCATCAAACTAGTCTTGAACTTGGCACATTTCTGACTCATGGATTGTTACCGGTGCAGTAAGCCAAGTTTCTCTGTTTTTATGACTAGGATATGTTTTTATCACCATAAAGATAAGCATCAGCTTCTCTGAACATCATCTGTGGCACTCAACGGTGCTTGCTTGACTTTGTTGAAACTTGAATCCTGAGTAAAAATATCAAATATATGAGCAATCATTGATTAGAATAGCTGGAATAGACATGTTCAGTGGGTAAAGTGGTTAGTTCAAGGGGATAACATGCGAGGAAGTTTTGTTCTTCATCTCAATCAAAACGGCCGCCGCAAGCCATTTGGCCTGATGCCATCAAATTGGGCGGGGGCACGGCTTGCGACCAAAAAGACCGAAAATCAGGCACTTAAGCACTCACAACTATGTCCATGGTCTATGAAATGACCCCTGCTACCATCTAGAGAAGAATTCAGAGCCAATTGGATTTATTTGCGAACGGTTGAACATGTCACAAGCCATTCTGCCGACAGACTGGCTTGTGTCTGGCGTGGGTGTATTTTTCTTTATGTTGAACTTTAAACATCATCAAATCGGTGCTTGTCATATATATACAATCACCGAGACCGCTGGAATGCTCAGTGCCATTGAATTCGACCCCACGCCCGCCACCTGCCAAACGGCGTGCGCAAGCCATTCTGCCTGATGGCATCAAACTGGGCGGGGCACTACTTGCGATGGGATATACCCAAGTACAGGCAGTTATGGCCTTAAAAACATCACCATGCACCCTAAATGAGCCCATACTGCCATCTAGAAAACATTTCAAAGGCAACTAGCCTTGTTTTGAGAGCGGTTGAACATGGCTTAAGCCATCACAAGCCATTCTGCCTGATGCCATCAAACCGGGCGGGCGTGTGGCCTGCAACGACAAGTGCGGTGAAAGATCAATGAATGAGTCCCTGGAGCCTTCCGAAAGCACTCACATATACTATTTTATCCTGTAGGTATATTTTGGGCCAGAATTCAGTTGAAGTTTAGACATAGTCACGTCACGCTTCCCCTGGGGTAAGCGTGATGTGACTCCAAACCTCCACGGAACTATTAGGTCTATGTATTTTAATCTCTTTAGGTGTAGCAACCACCAGAATAATGTTCTGGGTCTTTGTGAAGAAAGTGGCTTGCACAAGCCATTCTGCTTGATGTCATCAAAATGGGCTGGGCACGGCTTGCAACGAAACATACTGCAGTTCAGGCACTCACATGTTCAAGACCATGTCCATAAGCTATCGCTGCCCTCCTGCTACCATTTGGGGGAAAATTAAAGACAACTGGGTTTGTTTGAGAGCAGTTAAACATGTCTTAGGCCATCACAAGCCATTCCGCCTGATGCCATCAAACTAGGCGGGGTGTGGCTTGCGACAGCAACGGCGATGAAGCACTGACTAACAGTGCCTAGAACGACACATAAGAGTGGTAAAACACCACTTACTCTTGATGTATGTGTTTTGGGCCAGAATTAAGCTCAACCTGACTGATTTAAACAGATCACCTGGCATGCCGGTAGTAAGCGGGCTGGTCTGTGTCTCGAGTTTCAGCAAGATCACTCAACGAGTAAGCAACTTGATTTTAGAGATATATACACCCTGAGATATCTGTTCCCTAATATTGAGAGGAGAGATAGCGGAAATTGTGGCAGACAGTCAGCGCTGTGGATAGTCGACGGCATTGGCATTATAATTACATTGAATTCATGACTAATGTATACGTAGCTGAGATATTTAATATTCCGCCGGTATAGAACCAAATTCGTGAAGGAAATGTCAATGTAGGCGCATGATAGTGACCATGCCAAAGATTATTATTTGGCCTGCTCGGTTGACAACGATGGCCACAGTGATCATGTATTGATGGCCACGGAGGAATGGAACTGTCTTGAGGCCTCAGAAGGCTATCAAAAGTAGATTAATTACAGTGTACATGTTGGGTGTAAGCGAGCACAAGTCACGCCCATGCCCAAGCCACGCCCGCCCACGCCTGCCAAGCCAAATTCAAACTCCGCTAAGCGGCGCAAGCCATTCGGCCAAGCCAATTGGATAAGTCTGGCTTTCCGAAGCCGGTTGCGGGTGCCCCAGCGTCGGCTACCCATGCCGTCTTTAAATTACATGGTAGTAAGCATACGTCGGGAGAGAATCAGTAGATGACGCACCGCCATGGCGAGCCATCTACGCTTGCGGAAGGGCTCGAGGTTGACAGGAAGGGTGTCGATGACCTCACGAAGTTGAGCTTGCCGGATTTCTGAATCAGAGGAAAAGCGCAATTCCGCGGTGTAATCGTCGTCGAGTTCTGTATTAAAGAAAGCCTCGAAGTCGTCGTCCGTGAGGCAAAGCCAGAGTCCGCGGAGAATCACGAACTTGCGGCCGGATCGCCGGACGCGCTGCTCGAGCTCCTGGGAGGTGAAGTCGGCAGATTCTTCCTCAATGCCTTCGGTGCGGTGGTTGCGAGACCGGCTGGATTTGCGGGTGCCTCAATGCCGTTCTCGAGATCGACAAGGCGGTGTTTGAGGTGCTGGATCGCCTGGCCTTGATCGTCGACACATGCGGCAAGATCGGCGCGAATCTACAGGCGTTAGAACATATAATGTACCATACATAACCACATATATTTACAAGTTCCTGGCCACTCTTGTTGGGGGTGCACAAGAGAATGAGGTGCTTGAGGTGTGCGCTTTTGTCTGAATAGTGGAAAGGATCAGGTGGGCTGGTCCGCGAGTTGTGTGGCGATTGAGACATGGGATGAGTGACGCACTACTAGTAGCGGATGGTTTGTCGCTTTATACACCATCGTAAGCGATGCCAGAGGCGATGGGGAACAACGGTGGTGGTGGTGGATGGCGAGCAAGAGTGGTGTTGGAGCGGTGCATGGTGGAGCAGGTGACGCAAATGATGTCATCATCACGATAAGGTGAGTAAGGCCGGCAAGCGGCAGAGCCCGTTACCCAATCTTTAAACTTCTGTGAAGGGCATTGAGCCAGAGAAATGGAGGCACTCGAACTCACTCTGGTCGATGCGGCGGCGTCGACCGGCTCACATTGGGCCGCAGAGAGTCTCCGTCATAGATGACTTCCTGTTCATCTTGTTACATGTACCAGGGGAGGCTGAGGATGGCAGAGTTGAGTATCGGAGTCTCTACAAAGTTCAGCTTTGGCCCTTCAACATGAAGGAGACTGCATTCTGAATCTACGTGGTCCTACTCAGGTGAATTTGAAGAGTGAAACAATGTCATTCAACTCGTTGCTTCAATGTTGTGCTTCTAAAGATCACGGTTTTCCAAAGGGCGGATGGGCTGAATAAATTAAATTGAATGAATAAGATGGAGAGGATGAGCACGACTGAAGACTTGAACCAACATTCTGCTTTGCAATTTGCCATTATACAGCATCAGGAGTGCTATAGAAATGTGATTTTCGAATTTGGTTTGACTAGTGACATGTATGGGCCATAAAGAGGATTCCATCGCTTTTGGGAGTCGGATTATTCCATACTTGTCATGTTCAACTTCCTATGCTCGTCGTGCGCATGTTGAACAATGCGGTGTTAATGCTGGCGCGTCTAGGGCTTCACATTACATGCGACATGGTTCAAATACTCAGATTTGCGCATGCATAGTCTTGATCTCAACTGTGCTACACACGAGACTTACGGTGAAGCACACAAAGAAGCGAGCTGACGATGTAAGATATCACGGCTTGTAATCAAATTTGGTATGGAATGTGATACATTGAGCAGCAGGCGTAGGTCGGCATCAATGTGCAGGGACTCACGGCAGCACCGAGCTCTACAGCGGTACTGTTGAAGACGTCAAGCCTAGGTTATATAGCGTGTATCGAAATACTTACACTCAGATGCTTTGTCGTGCTAACTGCTGACCCAGGGCATTGTTAAGCCAGGCAAAGGCCTTGTGGGCCTCACAAGGGAGATACCAGGCTATTCAAGTCCCCATATATCTTGTAGGGAGTTCGAATAGAAACAAAAACCACGAAAACAGTAAGAAATAGATTCGTTATGGCGACGTAGTATAAAAAGAACGAACTACAGAGTACGAACTAAAAGCAATGAATATCACATTTTGAATGACTGAGGACCACAAAGAAATGGGACGAATACGAGCGCAGCACAGCGCATTATCTACAAAAAAAAAAACAAGTCAATCTCTGAGATGAGCGACAGATCAGATTGCGTACCTCAGCCATTTGCGTCACAAACAAAAATCTGGTCAAAGTAGAAGATCCGGAACCCAGAAAAAACAAGCTATGCTCACAAGTCGAGTAAGGGACGTCGTTGAGAGGTTGAGAGGCGAAATCTGGTAGCCGCGGCATATGGGCGACGATAGATCAAGACGAGAAACGGGTGTGGCGTGCTCTCGATCCTGAGATCGAAGATGAGGTTGAGGATGTGCGCGCAATAAATAACGCACCAGTCGAGAACGTCTGAGATGAAAAAAATGAGGGATGGCCTGCAGAAGTCATACGTGCTCATTTTTTGCCTGAGAATTGGTGAATATATGCAGGTCGTAGGTACATTGACTTTGTCTGAATTGTTGCTGTCGAAGAAAAAGCGTCAGTACAATCAGTGGGCGTCAACAGTGCACTCACTCTGGACGAATGCTTAGAGGGAACATTCAGACTACGAACGACATCGCGAATGTGGAATGCGCACCGGTAAAAAGCCATCGCATCAACACATTCAACTTTCATCGAATCAGCTGAGCTTCGAGAAGTCTAAATCATCGATGTTGGACGTGAGATACTATTGTGTAGATACTGGCATCGGCCGGCAAGCAACATGAGGTCAAGTGAGCAGAAGCTCAGAAGAGTGAAAGAAAATTGATTACGTACCCGGAATAGCAGTTATCGCAAGTGGAGCAATTCGAAAGCATAGTACCCAACAGTCGTCGTGCTGAGGGATCGCACACAGCACCGCGGGTGCACAAAGCACATGGGGCAATGATTCGATGAGAGGCGATTAATACCACAAACACATCCCTACACATTCCATACTTCGGAGACTGCGCTATGGGACGTGGTGAGAAGAAAAAGAGGGATGGAAATATACCCAGAAGTAACAGTGAGCGAGCATTGCGCGAGTATTGTATGAGGAATAGATAGACCTGCTCATCCTCAGAAATTGGGTTTGAGCTGGTATTATTTTGCAATGGGCTTCGTATTTGGGATGGGAATAAGCAAAGACACCGACCCAGTGAGTGATAGGATAGGTCCAAAGTTCCAGGGTAATCCTCTGCGACGGCACGACAGAGAATGAGAATCTACACGTAGAGGAAGACAATGTTCATCCAAGCGCAAAGGTACACGAGGATTGTGCCGTATCATGGCAAGAATTTCATTCAAAGAGGAAGGAGATTTAGCGGCTGCGACGGTACGCATCATTCAGCAGCCTTTGTATTCCGATTCGACTCCATGGTAAGATTTCGGCACGGAATGGTTGATATGCAAGGCAGAGAGCGCTCAGACGAAGAGCAAACAAATAACATTAAGCTTACACCGACGCGTCAAACGCGAACGCGCGGACAGGCGAGGGTTGGTGCGCGTAACGCGTGAAACGTACCAGAATCGAGTGGGGAAGCGTGCCAGAAGGCTTGAAGTCAATCATCCGAAAAGTCAATGCAAGCCATCGAAGAGAGATTGAGGTGGGGAGCCCCAGTCGACGAGTACTTAGGCTGGATGCGTGGTGAAGGCAGGAAGCGAGACGTTGCGGATCAGACACAGCCACGCAGATCTCTTGTCTTCCGCTCACACCACGGGATACATCAAGTCCGGACAATCCATTTATTCGGTTGCAAATGCATTCGCGTTAGACCAGACACATTCGGCTCAGATCAGATGCATTCGGTTCAGATCAGATGCATTCGGCTCATCTTCTGCCTTCGAGTTCACATCATACAGAGTAAATTGAGCACTTTCAAATCCATTCCGCTTCAAACATTGAATACCAGGGTACCACACTGTTAGCGGTATATCTAATCTTTCTTATTTTACCTACATTCATCCGAGTAACGACGAGATTTATGGGAGTGGAAGTCGGCTAGTGCTCGGCAAAGCCATCATTAGTGGGACTCGGTCCCCATCATTAGTGGGGCTCGCGATCATTAGTGGGACTGAAGATCTCAACAATCAATACAAGTCGTGCCGTCGCTTCGCTCCGGCAACCAAAGGCGAACGGACAATTGTGGATACATCACATGTACGAAATACAATGCTGGAACGAAAAACAATATAAATGGAGAATTACCGGCGCCCGAAATGTAAACCTTGAGTGAATCTTTTCCAGGGAATTAGTTGCGAAAAGAAAATATGTAACCCACACGTACATACTGGCAATTCACATCAAGTGTCGGAAAATCCTCTTTCATGAAGGGCAAAATCAGGCCATGAATTGTGCAAACACCCAAGCAAGAAGGGTCCAGGAGCAAAGCAGCAAACGGAAATCCGTGAGTAGTCGAGTCGGTGAAAAGCAGCTTGAACATGAGCATTTCCAAGGACTGGTAGCGATGGGATCGATCTAGAGAATTATCAGCCAATACATTGTATCTCCGAGGACGTTCAACACGAATAACGGTGGTGATGAACCAGTCCGACACCAGGAGAGGAGCGAGGAAAGATGGGCAATTTTTCAATCCATTTTACATAGTAGCATCCGGTGAGATAGCATCGACCAAGGAGCACCATGATGCGCCGTAAATCCAGAAAGAAGGAATTTGTTTGTGCCTGTGGAGCGAATTGAATAAACTGTTGTCCAGATTCTTGCGTGCAGATTGGGGATTACTGGGTGAGCAAAGATTTTGCATAATGTGAGAATCGCTTGAGCACAGAGCAAACCGACAGTGGAAAGCCCATCCAGACGTTGCAACGGAACAACGCATGCAGAAACTATTGAACTCAAGAGGGCAAGAGCAAAATGATCAAATTGGGACCGAAGAATTGAGCCAGAACGTTGCAGGCCTGTGGCCGTCAAATCGAAAGGGGAGGGGGAAATGGCAGGGACGGGGAGCGAGGATGCGCTGGCCCTTTATTCATGCCACGGTAATTCGGCTACAGTGAGAAGATCTTGCGGTGCAGTGGGGAAATAAGTAACCGCGGCGCAGCGAGAGATGTGCTGCGAGTCTACTAAATGGAGTTGGGTATGGTCAGCTGAGGAATCGTCACAAATGGAGCGCCTGCAGGATAAGTGGGAGAGGCAAAACCAACGGAGATAGAGCCACATGGGGCAATTGCACCGCCAAGCGAGCCAAATCTTGCAGAACGGTTAATCTGGCACCGCAGCGTACTGCGAACAAATGCGTCTGGTTGTAGATAGGTCAGCTGGACGATTTTATCGCAATCGGGATGGAAAGCTGTTGAATTCCGTCGCAGCTGGTTAGAGAAGCAGTGCAGATGTAGGGCACAAATGGGGCATCGAGAAATGCTTGGGACGAACGGGGACGACGGTTGAACACGAGGCAGGCCGCAGTGGGAAGAAAACAGAGCAAGTTGGTATGAAAGGAGTTAACAAGAGAAGATCCGCAGAGGAGGAAGGAAAGAGCATAAATATATGGGGAAATAGCACAGCCGAGGAGCCATTTGCTTAAAGAACGGTTAATGTCCATCAGCGCGTGATGATACCATTCATTGATTCAAGCTCCGTGATGCGCCATCAGGCAGCCGACGATCGTAATACCGGCTGTTGCGCTTCAAGGCTGAGCGCGATTGACAAGCGTCACACTCAATGAAGTACGCACGGAAATTGAGCAAGAGAAATCCAGACGTCGTGAATGGGTGCTTCGTCGCACTGAACTTGATAGGCACATCAACAAACTACTCAGTGGCCCCTTGGCGGGAACTTGTATCAATGGTAGACACCCTACCGTGCGCCCAACGGGGGATATTGAACCTCTGGCTCCCTGAACTCAAGATGTCACACGAGACACAATGGATGAAGGAGTGGTGGATGATTCAGGTGTGTCTCACTGCTTTTTACTGTCCTGTTCAATGGCATTGATTTGATCACAGACTTCGGTACAACGGTGCAGATGGAGGCCGAGGAGCCCAAATATCAATTCTAATATGCGGGCCCAAGATATGAAGGCAGTAAATAGTTTTCTTTGACCCTTTTCTTATGGCCACTAAGTTCATTACATTACAGATCCTGTTCCTGCCGCAGAGTACGAGGAGCCCGTGAATGAACTTGAATATGCGGATCCGATATATGAACCTGGTAAGTGATTTCTTTTGATATTACCAATTTCATACAGTCAGCTTATTCTACTTCTGAGATTCTAGTACCTTTGTGCCCCAGGAATTTGTGTTCAATGGCACTATCACTTCGTAAATCCTAATTGATGGCAGGTCTTCCTTTCATGAGACTGAATGACCCCTAAATTCCTCGCTAGATTCCTTCGGTGTGCCCATGGAGTATCCCCCAAACCTCGATGCTGGCCCGGTTGATTTTCCTAGTGACATTTTGGTCAATCCTATCGAGAGCGCCGCTGGACTAGACGACTTCAACATGGAAGATATCTTTCCAAACTTTGACCCTCAGGTGTTCAATTTCGGCAGTACATACGATCTGCCATCGTTACCTGCACCCCCAGCATCCTCCCCGACCGCACCAGTGGTCACGGAAGGGATGCAATCAACCCAGAAGTACAAAACGAGGGAGCCGGAGGTCGATGTACGAAATATCATTCCAGAAAGCCAAGGTCGTGCGAGGTTCAGGGCTCGAGTCAGAGCGGGGGGTCCAGAGTAGCTGGTTGAGTCCCCATCCACATCGGAAGAAGTGCATCCTGGTTTCTTTTACTCACTCATGATGACCACTTACAATTACAATTACCTGAGTACAACCTATGTTCTCCGTTCTCAATGGATGTGTATTTAAATTCCCCCACCTTCTTCTGCCGCCTCCCCACATCCTATTTCTCAATCTCCTCAGTAATAAACTTGTGTATTTATCTGCGACACGACGAGGCCCTAGCGCCTTGACCGAATCAGGTAATTTACCATGCACTCTGTGTAGCTGAGTACTAACCGCACATAAATGTAGACCCCTTTTCTCGAGATAGATTTGTTTAGAATTCATTTTGCACTTGATTTTGATAAACAGCACGAAAAAGGAAAGTTTACAGCCACAATTTAACGAGGGCGCTCGTTGACAAGGGAGATAGGTGAAGCAGTAAACAAGAACAAAGGTGTTTGTAGGTGGCTGACGGACCTCAGGGGAAAGAATGTCTTCAAAAATGTTCAATTCTGGGATCAAACGATGCGCCTTGGCAGATGTCGTCCTGCGCAAGAACACGTAGCTGCTTCTTCCACTCCGTCTCCTGCAACACCGGGCCTAGGTTCACGAGAGCAGCCCGGGCGACCCGGTAGTTGGCGGCCACTCGCCGCAGGTGCTCGTCGACGTTGTTGATGGAGGTCTTCGCCCGGGTATTAGGCCCTGTGCCGTGCTTGAACCTATCCTTGTACTTGTATTTGCCGGTGCGTATGAGCAGGAGCCGCCAAATGTCCTCCAATGCCGTGTGCGCGTGCCCGACGCGAAGCTCAAACTCAAACCTGGCGTGGCTCAGCTTCACAGCCACCATTGACCTCATGGAGGCGAGTTTCGATGGCAGCCAGAGCTGCGTCACATGAATGGGCACTGCTGGAGTGGGGTGAAACCCAGCCTTCACTGAGTGCACCTGATCATCCTCTGCATGCAGCGTCACCACCACCGGTGCAAAGGACTCGCAGATTCTCGGCCACTCGTTAACCTTCCTCCCCAGCTTGTTCGAGCACTCCTGGAGCGCTGTCTTCTGCCGATCCGTCGCGTGCGGCTTGATGGCGCCAGAGTCGAAGGCGAGATCGTGTTGCAACTTCTTGAGCTCCCATGTCCACCACTTCATGCGCGTGTAGGTCACCCCTCACGTCATCCTCAGCATCTCCTGCCACCGCTGTCACCGCCTTCGCTGCCAAGCGCCCGCAGATTGTATACACCCCCTCGTGCTTCTCCGTGACCTTGAACGGGTTGGGGTTCGCCGAGTCCTCCTCCCACAGCTCCATTGCCTGCGTCCACGTCTGCACCACATCCTTCAGCAAGGCCAGCTCCGTCTCCAGTAACTCGAGCTGATGCGTCGCCATATTGTCTACCGCTTTTTTCGACCTCTCCAGCAAGAACTTTCCCTACCCCAAAATCTTTCTTGTGATTCCAGTCGTTGAAGTGATCGGTGAGGGCGTCGCATCGAGCACCCGGAACCATCTCCTTGGTGCTGCTTGCGAGCGGGTTCGCGTTTGCCCAACCCCTCTTGGGCGCCTCGCCATCGGTCTGGGCGACAAAGGGAGTGAGGTTGAAGGAGAAGAGGATATTGCATGCCTCGATGTGCGCGGGCAGGTGGAATTTGGGAATGAGCCAACAATAATATCGCTTCGTTCCCTGCAGGCGGAGCTGCAGAGCGTACTTGGCAAGGCGCTGCCAGACGTTCTTGTGCCACTGGGACACAATGTCATACGAGATGTAGAGCTGGACAATGTTGTCATGGTGCTTGAGGCTTTTCCATAGCATGAAGTCCATGTTGATGTATCTGACCATGATGTTAGTACTGAGAAACCTCACGGACAAGCTGCCGTGTTTCACCTTTCCCCCTTCTGCAAATCCCCTACACCGTTTGGGTGCTTCATGTTGTGCCGAGCGCAGTCGACTGTTCCTACTCCGGAGGACACCGTCCCCCGTGCCTCTCGGTCGGGCTCGTCCACCGCATCATGAGCGACGCAGGTGCTTTTCTGCCAGGCGATCAGTATCAGATTTACAGCCACTCTCGAGCAACGTACCTCCTGCTCAAGATTCCAATGTTTCTCCAGATGCTGCATGTACTCCTCCACAGGGCCGAAGAACACTACACCATCCCCCAGTGACGGATCCTCCTCTTCGCTCGAGACATCTCTCCTCTTTATCCGGAAATTGGTGTTGATTGCAAGAAACAGCACATAAAGGAAGCACCTCTCACGTGGCACGTTCCTCCAAGAGCCATCCGCAGGCAAGTTCTTCCCTGGCTGGGGGCACACCGGACACAACAGCGCACACTCGCCAGGTTTTGTCCCCGTGATCCCGTCCGCAGCATGCCCTCGCCCAGCGCGCTTGAACATCTGCAGATTGTGCCATTGCCGGGTCATGCGACAAAATTCTGCATATCGCGACTATGAAACTCGTGAGCGTTATCGTTTGGATATCCAAAAGAAACTCACCCGAGGCTGGAAAACACCATTGTTGTTGGTCTGGCGCGCTAGTTTGTTGTAGTAGTGGTAGGCCGAGGCCTTCGCCTCGAAACAAAGTAGATGGTAGTCATGCAGGACGCGGAAAGTGGCCGCAGTTGCGGGGTTGGTGATGGTCGCTGGATACAGTCGAGTGCGTAACAACTGTATGTCATGTGCCTCTGCCAGGCTGCAGCTGCAGAAGTCGACGGTGACCTTATGCACACCGTTGACATCGACAATACAGAACCCCTCGCATGCAAGTGGCGCTGGACCAGCACTCTTGCTCAGACTCGCCGGCAGAGAACTGGGACCCACCGCTTGCGCAGCTGCTGCCTCCCTTGCCAACCTCGTGACCGTCCCCGTGCAAGTCCCGTTGCGTCCATGCCCCAGCTGGATCCGTAAGCCCAACAACTTGAGTGTCACAGCTTGGAAAAAGCTGCTCTCAGTCCAAGCCTGGCAGCCCGCCATCAGTATGTGTTCAAATCGATGAACGATACACACACCTCCACTCGATGGAGTGGGTTGTCTCTGTGCGAAGAAACGAGGCACTCTTGGCAGAACAGCGTGTCAGTAAAGGAGTCTTTGCATTGATAAACCAAGTCATGGCCAGAGGTGCGCGAACAGTTTGCGCATTTAGTCTGATTGCGAAACTCGCCGCGGCTCTCCAGACGTATCAGCTCATCCAGAAAGCGGTCGTGCCTGCCATTCCTCCACTGGGCCATAGGATGGTCCTTTGACAGCATAAGTTCGCCAGATGCTGCGCAGCACCAAGACAGCAACATACCGACTCGTGTTCCTTCCGGCGCATGGGTTCCAATGGATGTCCTTCATTGAATTCAAAAAAATCCTCCCCTCCGAAAGGAAAGGGTGTCGCGTCCCCTGCCGCCCAAGCAGATCCCGAAGCCGGCGGCCCATCGGGCTCCAGAAAACCCCGCTCAGGGGCCCGTCTTTTGCTCAGAGACCCCGGTATCAACAGCTGGCTAACGACAATGTGCATTCGGCCATCGCAGTCCTCTTGCAGGCTGCGGTGGTGCAAGATTTCCTCTCTCGCTGTGGGAGTGGAAGTCCTGGGCCTGATGTTGTCCTCGCTTTCACTGTCAGAGGCAATGGTGGTATGCATCGTTCCCAACTTGCGTTTCTGGCCAGCAGGTGGCATCGTCGAGAATACAACGCGAAGATACGGTGTTGTTACTCAAAATTGATGAAAATTGCGTCTGAAGACGATTCATCAGAAACATCAAGATTGCAGACTTGATGGATGGAGATGTGCCTACCTTCTTCGTTGTTACGCACGGCATGTTGTCCTGCAACATGTTGGTGCGGTGGACATCAAGGCAGACGCTAGCACCATGGCAGAGCCATCATGCCCTCATCACAGTCACGTGTCATAATCACCAGTTATATCTACCTTAGTACCTACCGTATTTCCACATAATACATCGTAATCTCATTCTAACTACTTGTAGGTTTGTTTGCAGTTTCTTGAAAGGCGAGTGCGGAGGGAGACACAGAAAGGGATGGGAACTCTGGCGACCATCAAGCGACGATCAATCAGGAGTTCAAGCCCAGGATGGAGATCCTCACTGGCCTTACCTACCGCGTCTCCCATTTATGATAGGAACTTTAACGAAAGGGCTTGAGGCGTGTGGTGCGCATCCTCAATCACTATATTGACTGTGACTGTCTATTGAGGAAGGTGTGGGTTCGAATCCCACCATGCCCATCTTTTTTTCTCACTTACTCTGATATCTTACTCTGATATTTCCTGGGACTCGACATTCCAAGCCCGTATTCCAAAGCTCGGGCAAGCAGATGCTGGGGGAGTGGAATTCTTTTCCATTGGTAATTTGTATGCCATCAAGACGCATATTGTGTAATTCATAAAACGAAACAGCGCTGGTTGAGCAGCGCGTTCTTTCTCCTGACATACTAAGTAGTCCTACACCTGAAGAGTTGAGTAAGTATGGGTGGTATGTAAAAAAATCCAAGGAAAACAGCCACCTTTTTTTTCTTGCGAGGCGCCTGGTTCTCGGAATCCGACTTAGCTCGCTTCTTCCCCTTCGCCACCTTTGCCATCTCTTCCTCCTTCTGCCTCGTCAACTCCTCTTGCATCCTCGTGCTTGGTCGTCTTACCCGAGATTCCCATGGGGCTAAAACCTCTGGCTCAACAGGTATGCGTCTCGCTCCCAACGCAGCCGGCTCGGCAGGTATGGGTCTCGCACCCAAGGCAGCCGGTTCTCGAAGCAACGGCTTGTGGGCTGGGGGCGGGGGTGGCATGTAGAACACGCTGTGGTCCCGATCGTGTGCTGCCCTTGCCGCTGCCGCATCGTGTTCCCGCTCCCACACCCGGATTTCTCGCATGCACTCGGGAGACATTGTCTCAGCCTGAGGTGTCGGGACCGAACATGTGACCCCCGTGCTCTCTGGAATGTCCTCCCCATCATCATTCCCTACTCTGCCGTGACCAACCCCTCGATTTCCCCCACACCCACCGCTGCGGCCGCGTTTCCCACCACGCTTCCCGCCGTGTTTCCCACCTCGTGCTGGCCC
This sequence comes from Mycena olivaceomarginata, assembly GCA_029378375.1. NCBI lineage: Eukaryota > Fungi > Basidiomycota > Agaricomycetes > Agaricales > Mycenaceae > Mycena > Mycena olivaceomarginata. The sequence goes on along the minus strand of JARKIC010000564.1, from coordinate 35,597 downwards.
CGTACCAGCTTCCCGTCGCGCTACTGGTGCTACTGGGGCATTCGACATCGGCCTGGACTCTGGGAAATCATCGGGTGTCAAGGCTGAAGGCGGAACATTTGCATTCAGGAGACCAGAGTGCTGCTCGGCGTGAAGGGGAGAACACTGGTCTTGAAGAAGGAAAGGGTCAATAGCGATGTTGTCAGGTGAGGAGATTTCCAGTAGTACGGGATCAATAGCGATATCCCCAGTCGAGCAGCCTGGATTTGACTGAGGAGTGTTCAGAAGGGAGGGAGATCATCCAGGTCATCCTGGTGGCGTTCTTCCACGGGTGCTGGAGGGATAGTATAGAGGGCTCCATCTAGGGAGGTCGGATACTCGCCTGTGGCAGAAGGGTCCTGCAGGCTCTCCGCATCACTTGAGCCCTCCCCCGTGTCTTGTGATGCTCCAAGAGCATGCGCACGACGAGTTTGGTGATCTGCAATGTCGAAAATCTCAGTCGACACAAAAATCCAAAGAAGACGGATACACACCGAAAACTTTTTCCCAAACTGCTGCAGTGGCACAAGAAATCCCTCGTTCCACGAGCTCACAGACTCTGCCATGCTGTGGCCAGACGGAGTGGTCCCATGGCAATAACTAGAGGAAGTCAAGAGTGAATAAGTGTGTCCCAATTAGGAAATCCAGCCACCTACATACCTCTGCGTCGCAATCTGGCTGTTGGCCCTCGGCATGGGCCCAGTCAACATTGTGGTCCCAACCCACCCCGTCAGGTGAGTTACCAGACCATGGAATGTCTTCATCAATGGGTCAAGGTTGTCTAAGCCTCTGTGGTCGAAAACGCGCTCAGATCAGAAATAGTCTCGTCCCTCTAGCCAAAGACTCACTTCTGGAACTCTTCTGGCATCTCTGATTTTGTGGGCACCGCCTTCTCCACCATCTGAAGCACGTATATCTTGTGCACCTCGTCCATCTCCCCGTCAGAGGCCTCCTCGAAAAGCTCCTTCTCAATGCGACGTCTAACAATCATCTGCTGCCTTGCGCCCTCCGCAACGCGGTCAGCCGCCTGTTTCTTTGTCTCACTGGGTACGGGAGGAGGCATGAGTGATGCGAAATCTGCCTCAGCGAGGGCGGCCTTGATGAGCGATCCATTCCGCTTTTGCCAAATCTCCCAGGCCTGTTTCTTCCTCTTGCCGCCTGTGCCCCCAAGAAGTGCTGACATGAGCTGTTCCATAGCGGTGGAGGCAGCCGAGCTAGACGCCGAGGCGTTCATGAGGCGCTTTTGCTTCTGGGCTCAATTGTTAAACCAGTTGTGAATCATCTAACAGATTGTTCATCAGAATTTTGTCGTGTGCGTCGCCTCAAAAAAAAAAAACAGACCCCCGTGGTTTTGGTCTCAGTGTTCCCCAACAGCTTCTGTTCGGCATCCATCAGCCCAGAATCCTCAATGGACCTATCTGCGATGGGTAGCCCAAGATTGGGCTCCTCTGGCCACAAGGCAAAGTAGCCTCGCTCCACAGTCGGCCAAAATGTAGCGAGATTGGGCTGCTTGGCAAGAAATTCCGGCAGGTGGGACTCCAGATATGCAGTTTGCACTGGTGAGTGTTTTGTCTTGGGTCCCCGCGCCATCGAGTGCCTGAATTAAAAATGGTATCTGCTGGGGCAGCTCGGTTGGTGAGGCCCTGACAGCACAGAAATCCGCGAGAGCACTGACAGCAAGGGAACACAGCAGTTGACGCAGCAGTTATGCGGTCAAGAAAAGGTGCAAGTGTGCAAGGTCTGTCTCGTGAATATTATAATATTACTCTTGGTCTCCAATCCATAATCTCGCATCAATTATTTCGGTTTCATTCGGAAGAACATCAATCGCCCAGATCAACACTTTGTTGTGTTCCATCAATCGCCCACATCTCAAGATGGGCTCCATTCGGTCGTACGATCGCCACATCTCCATGAGTGTTACCATGCACATCTACACGGACATCCACACCTACGCAGTCCCTGCCCCAACGAGCACCATGACATCGACCACTGCCGCCGCCACTGCGTCAGATGCACCCTCTGCCGATGGTGAGGTCGAAGGCCTGCTCTTGCTTGTCGATCGCCTCAGTTCGATGGCGATGGAGGCCATGCACCTTGCTGAGGAAGTACGAGGTGGGTGTACCGGAACTGCTGAGCATCGCCCGTCAAACTAACGATGTTTATAGCAACCATCCCGGGTGTTATTGCCAACAAAGTTGCCCGCGCGTCTGCTGCCGCCTCTCCGGCTTACAGTGCTGGTCCGTTGTGGCTTGGTGGCGTCTCCCGGACGCCAGCCAAGCTCGAGGCTGCGCATCCCGAGGGAACTGGGGAGATCTGGTATGTCGTCGTGTGTGGAGCGCTAATAGAGATAGGACTTCAAGGGGAGGTGTATTTATGTGTCAGGGGTTGACCTAGATCCGATGAAGTTACTGACACCCGTATCAGGTAATGCAGCCCCATACCATGACACTCCCATTGCCATGCTTCACCCGTTTTTTGACATATACGCATCATTAGCCTCGCCTGGTCTCCTCCAGCACAAGTCACACCCATCTGAGCCAAAAACATTGAACTTGGACTCATCGGAGAAAATGACTGCACACCAATCCTCCTCCGACCAATAACAATGATGTTCAGCCCTGGATACGGTCTCTTTGGCTGCGGAGACTCTCGCTAGCCAACGTCGCGAACCTCTGGTGGTGAGTTTTTGAGCAATTGCGATTGCTCAATCTCAGTTATTTTTTTCTCTTTAGTTCGACGCTGGATGCTCCAATTGCATCCTCCGCGACCGCGAATGTGACCACGGTGCCCCCGCGCTCCCTTTGCGAGCACTGCGAGATGGGGCGCCTGTCCCACTGCAGTCACAACTTTTCAGTTGTTGACCACGCCCGAGCCGCCAACCATCTCGAGCCGTACACTCGGCTTTCGAATGAGCGTAAGTTTTTCTTCCTTTTGTCTCCTACCCAGTCGCGATTGCTTATTTACGACCTTTTTACAGGTGGTAACGAGCTCATCACCGACCTCTCTGCTGCCCGTGCCGACTACGAGCTCGCCCGAGAGCAGCTCTTCCGCGCCAGCGCTCGTATCGCCGTCGCGAGTAATCGCGTGAGTACTTGGATCCGCGGGGTGATCACCAATCTGGGAGTGTATGGTCTTCCCCGTATCACGGAGATCCCAGAGGCCCTTCGACCTCTCTGGGGGCAACTCCTCGAGGACGCCGAGGCGGACTTGTCCGTGGAATACCGGGCCGCGATCCAGCGCTACCCGTTCATCAGTGACCCTCGCCGAGCCGACCTCCCCTCCGATGAGGATCTCCCAACCCTCATCGAGTTCCTCACGCGCCGCGCTGCCCGCGCTCATCAACCAACTCCTCTACCCGAGGAGGAGTCGAACTGGCCGGACGAGGGTGAGGCGGGACCGTCTGGGTCGAAGTAGCGCGCAGGATTTTCTTGATATATACGTATGGATGAGCATTCGCGATTGCCAAAGCTGGCAAAATAATATACTGTACAAATTTTTGTATACAAGTTTCTGTAACCTGCCGAAGAATTCGAGTAATTTTCTTGCTTCCCCTGCTGAGCGATTTCCTAAGTTCTCGATAAACCCTTTAATCTGCCCAACGGTGCGCTCTTGACTATCCGTATCCATCTCGTCTTGGATATATCTTCATCATCCCACGCCGGGACTCCGCTCTTTTGGTTCCGGATCGCCCCAGTACCCAAATATGCATAAAAGGAGAGCAGTCGCGACTGCCTTCTTTAAAACATGGAGATGTCCCATTTTGTTTCCGACTATGACCCTCTCCGCCATGCTCTCAGCCAAGACTCTTGGCCTACTTTGCCAGCTTGTTCAACCTTTTACGACGCTTTGGCACCCAACGTGGATATCTTATTCCAGCTATACCCAGTGTGTTGCCTATCAGACTAGTAATCGTGAATGGTCCTGACCCTATGTATTTTAGGACAGTCATTGCAGTTCTTGTCTCGATGGTTCAACTTCCTGCACCTTCGTTCGCTGGAACATCCCTTGTTTCGCCTGCATCGTTCATTTGAACCACGAGCGCTGCACTCTTTGCAGTCGTGAGGCCTTCTGCCTGCGCCTGGCTTGTTATAGTGATATTAGAACCGCGCTTCTTCCCGATGAAGGTGCTCAGCCCCCTTATTTCTTCTTCGCTTATTTCTCATCTTCCGTGACAGATCGCGATGCTTGGGTTAATCAGTTCTATTCTGATTGCGCCGCCGCTTTCTATCTTTGGGACCACGCTCCTATCCCAGTTGGATCCTTCTTCACTAAAGGGGTCGCGGAGTTCATCCGACCTCTCTCTTTGACTCGTGCCTTAACCAGCATCAACTTGTTGAAGGAGATCTTTAGCATTCCGCCCCTTTTGATCGAAAAGCTCCATTATATGGTCTACAAGCGCGCGCTAGAGTAGATTATCTAGTAATCCTACTCCTTCTGTCGCTATCATGTGTAGAGTTCAGACTACTGATGTGTCGACCCGAAATTATAACATCTTTCGAAGTTATGATCACTGATCTTAGTAATCGCGATTGCTCTAGTCATCATGATTCCCATCGGATAATCATGTTCCTAAGGTCCGGGCCGTATGCCTTCGTGGTCTGAACTGCTTAGCGTGCTTTTTATCGCTTAGATGGATGCTAGCCGAGCCGGCTATTTTGCTAATGATGTGTTTCTTTAGCCAATGACCCAACTGAGCTTACTTTGATCTACCGGTTCGCGTCGCCTATTTCGGCTAACGATCCAAGTAGTCATCGTCAGAGTCCAAATTTTGAAATTTTGTCATCGTCTAAGTCCCATCTCCCTTTTCATAAATTGTAACTGTCCCCAGTTACATCATTACTCAGGATGCAAACGATATCCGAATGGACTGCATCCGCGATTTGTATAAAGCTGCCTGCGCTTTCAACTCCTTATACCAGCATCTTCACTGAATACCCTCGTTTATTAAACATGGTCTACCACTTCCGTCCCCACTATGCCTAAGGCCATGGTTGATAGCCTCCTTGCTATCAGTGAATCCGTTGCTGGCAACTCGGTATCCTGACCATGTAAAAACAGTGTGCTTTTCTCGATGAAAAGACTGTTGCGCTGGTACGACGACTTTTTCAAGTTCTAATAACCATACTGAGACTGCCTTTTCATAGGAGGGCTTTAGCACGATGATTCCTGCTATTGCCCGCGACAAATCTCTTTATGATGTATTTTTCAACATGAAGAACTCGTATCACCAGACGGCCACGGGTCCCGGTGGAATTATAGGTGGTCATTACCCCACCATTCTCGACCCTTTGCTCCCGTATCAAGACTGAACGCGAGTTGAATTGCGTTGGTCTGTCCGCCGCCACCATCGCTGCTCAGCAGGCCCATCGTACCGAGCGCGAGGATGCTCGCGTTGCTGCTTGAGGAGCAAGCCGCCGCGGAGGCTGCTGCCACCGCTAAGCCCAAGAAGTCCAAAGGAAGGTAAGTTGAAATTTTTCGCAATCGCGATTGCTCAAATTTTAACATATTTCGTCTTTCTCTAGAAAGCCAAGAAGGTCCAAGGCTGTCGTTGAAGATATTGACGACGACGTCTCTGTCTTTGATGATTCCGAGTTCCCCATGACTGGTTCTGGTGAGGTCGACGACCCTATGCAAATCGACGCTGGAACGGGTATGTCTCTTATTTAGAGGCACTGGCCCAATGTATCCTCGCGATTGACGAACTCCGCGCCTCCTTTTCCAACATGCAGGTCGAGGAAGGAACCCCCTCGACTAGCCATCGTACTACGCAGTCGCTCGATGCTCACGCTTCCGTAAGCCCACCCGACTATGAGGGGTTTTTCAAGAAGTTTGCCCAATTACTCAACAATGTGAGTAGGCCTTTCCCGTCACTCCCACTCCCAGTACGCGTCCCTCTTCAGTACGCCTGTCATTTCTTCGTATGAAGGGCTTTGACCGATCGGTGCCATCTTATCTCAAGGCCATGGCTATTTATCACGCACTGACCCTGAATCAGTGTCCGGACCAGTCACCGCAGACTTCCCAGTCCCCCCACCGAGAAAGCGTAATCGTACACAGTCCTATGCCACGAGGACTCCACGGATCAATACACCGGTTCGTGTTTCTAGCAATCGCGATTGCTAAATTCTGACTCCAGCCATCGATCTTTAGCCGCAGAGCTTGCTACTAATGGACCTGCGGTCCAAAAGACCATCGCAGAAGTACACCAGATTCTCAGTACCGACCAGTCAGACACCGACTCCATCGGTTCACTCCGGCTCCAAGAATCTGAAATACGGAGCAGGATTGGGTTCAGCAATGCCCAACTCCGGTACCTCCTCGAACATCGCGAGTACCTCCTCAAGGACCTATCGCGGATCCTCGACGCGCAACACCAGCGCACCCCAGCCGCATCCTGGGCTTAGGTATTTTCAATTCCCTTGTTCAGGTTCATCATTATTGGCTTAATTCAATGCTCCCATAGGGCGTACAATGGCTGGCCTCCAGTGGTGGCGGACTCTGGTTCCAACATCTATTTCATGGATACTGGAATGCCATTCGGTCCCCCTCCTCGGGCCTGCTATTTCTGCCAAGAGGTTGGGCATTTCCATCGTCAATTCTCCCCTTTCCTGGACACGAATAAATCTGCTGCCAAATGACCCTTTACAGTTTTCGCGATTGTTATTTCTACTTTGTCCAACTCCGTAACACAGTCCTTCCTGTATCACTTTCATTCGCCTAACTCCTAATACGTCTTACTGGTTCCTTGAATGCACGAAATGTTTTACTTCTTGGATCGCTTAGAACGCCTCGGCCCATCGTTCGTATGGTCCCTACGGATTTCATCCAAGTCTAAATCAGGATCACCGTCACTGATATAGCTCTCAGTGTCCGATTTATCGTCGTCCTGAGGCATCCACGATTGCTAGTTTCCTCTTTCGATTTTACTCGAATCTTGTGGAATTGCAAGTCCTTGCTCCCGGTTTTCTCTTTGTCATCGTCCTCTCTGGCTAATTCCTCTAGAGCTTCGCCTGATAGATCAATTAAGTCCAGGATATTATCTGGTATCTCGATCTTTTGACGTTGCTCAAAGGTATAACTCGGAACGCTGCGAGTTTCCCGTGGAACATGGCCCCGTTCATTTCACAACAGAGATATGAACCACCTGCGGTGCGCCGTACTATGACCATAGGTCCCATGTAACGTTGCTCCATTTTTACTGTCTAACGATTTTTCCACCGAAATATTCGCACTAGTACCAGATCACCAGGCTTGAAGTCATAATCAACTATAGTTGATCCAAACTCCTCCTCGTATCTCCGGACCAGCCTTCGCTTTGTCCTCACTAACCCTTAATCGCATCTCTTGGACATGAAGCGAGGTTTGGCCAGGGCTCTCGCCCTGAGTCCAATTAACTCTGCCGTGCTGATAGGTTCACCAGGATATTCAACCAGCAGGTTGCTTCTTCAACATCTAATGGAATAACAGGATGGGCACCACTGACTGCGAAGTAAGGCGAACAGCCTAGCCCGCGTCTTATAGTAATTCGATCTGCCCACAGTATCTGAGGGAAGAACCAATACCATTTAGCAATGTCACCCCCTGTAGCTTCCATATTGTCTGTCGCATATCCCAATGCCCTCTTTCAACTGGCCCGTTTGCTTGCGAATTATAAGGCGAGACTCGGATTCAGCGAATGCCATACTTTTCATTCAGCCATTTCAACGCCGCTATAAATTGCGGTGCGTTGTCGGTTACAATCCATTTAGGACAGCCCCATCTACAGATTATATCTTCTAGAAGGAACTTTCCTATCGCTTCGGCATTCTAATCGCGTAGGGGTCTCCCTCTACATATCGCGATAGTGAATCTCGACCTGCGACGGTGTCTGTACCGGTGGCCATTAGAGACCTTGCCCATGATCATTACATCCTTGTGAATCTTTTGGAACAAGCTAGGCGTCAAGGTTGGCACAGGTGGAATTTTCACAAGAGTCTTTTGTCGTAATTTGACAAGTATGGCATGTGTTAACAAACCAATTGACATCTCGTTCCATTTCTGGCCACCAAAATCTCAGTTCTATTAGAGACTTGGTCGCATATACTCCACGGTGTCCCAAGGAATCATGAGAAGCACGCAACATGTACATTCTGTGTTCCTTTTTCAACCACAAGTTTATGCGTTGAACCTTCTCCCTTTCGGTACAACCTCCCATCTTACTCAGGAAGAAGTATCTGCAGTATCTCATGAACCGTTTGAACTCTTTATCACCCATCCCTGTAGGTCGTTCCAAGGGATTCGTGAGCCAGGCTCGCACTAGTTTTAATCTTTCATCCTGGCAATTCCCGCACCAGACCTGTGTTTCTCTAGATACGGCTCCCGCTTTGCAGGATCGTTCTTAAACTCAGGCCTTGGTAACAGTAATTCTCCACCTGGAAGTGTAGATTGTAGGTACTGAGGCACTACTAGCCCTTCAGATTCATAGGCGTGGTGTATTTTGGACCGAACTTCTTGTTCCTCAGCAATCGCGATTGCTAAATCCTCGTCGAAATCGTCGAGTGAGACCGCTGAGCCCACCATTTCTTGTAGGTTAGCCGCCTCTCTCGTCAATATCTTCCTTGAATTCATCAAATTCCAACGGTTGCTGGCCTTCATAATCCCATTCCTCATGGTTTTCTGGAGACGGATTCTCATCCAATCCGTCTTCATTATTTTCCCAGACCTCATCGCCTGGCTGGGGTTCTCTCCTGGACAAGCCGTCTGGTGGAAAGGTAGCTCCTTTCACATGCTTCAATTTAAAATGAAACATCAAGATTTGTTCAATCCAGCGATTTATCGTAGCATTAGGACCCATGCCCGGATTATTTAACATGCCCTTGATGTAGAGCGCATCCGTCTCTACTACAAGTCTTCGGCACCCCAATAACCTATTGCATTGCTTCTAATGCTCTCTTTAGTCCGTATAACTCCTGTTTGGGTTGAGAAAATCTCGATTCCCTCCGGTTTAGAGTTATTGAAGCGAACTTCGCATAGTGTCGTTTGAACTTATCTATCAGGTCCATCTGATAAATTTGAAGCCCCACAGCCATCCATGATGTGTCTACCGCTAATATTATGTCCGTATCGATGTCGTAGTTGAGGGGACGCAGTGCAGGACTTTCCGTGATTGCTTGTTTAAGCCTTTTCATCGCGTCCTCTTGCTCTTTATCCCACACAAACTCTTGATCTCCTCGAACTAGCTTAGCTATAGGCTGAGATACTTCCCATAGTCCTTTATAAACATACGGAGGACCCCAATCGTACCCAAGAATTGCCTAACTCCTGAGACATCCTTCAAGGCTCCCCAACGGATTATTACACCGATCCTATCAACACTAGGCCGTCTCCCTTCATATGAACAGATATGACCCACAACTGGGAAAGTATCCCAACATATAATAGACTTTGCGCCTGAAAAGGTTCCACCGCAATATTTAAACGCTGAACTATCCTGTTCACGTTCTGGAGATGCTCCCAGACAAATCGTTGTATGCCCTTATTCTCAGGGATGGTCTCAAATGTTCCATCTTTATCTTGATACCTCGAACTAGGCCCTCGGATAGGTATGTCGTCGATGTAAGGAATTGTTACATGCGGAATCTCGTCCTCCAAGATATATGTCACATCATCGTGAAAGATAGGGACTGAGTTCGTCCGAAGGTAGTAAAATCCCTGGAACCTTCCGCGATATCTCGATGATCATATCCTGAGTATAAATCGAGACTCCCCCCACAGGCAACGCCCTGCAAAATGATTTGCTAGTTCGTCCGTAGCTGGTGGTACTCCTGAATGTGCAATAGTAACCGCATTCAATGGTTCCAACGCATGTACCAAACAGATGCTTTTACCATCCTTCTTTACTACACCGAAGAATTTACTCCTATACGAGGTGTTGGAAGGTTCATATACGCCAGCATCAATCTTCTTCTTTATGATCTTGCAGAACTCTTCCAACTGTCCTCTGGGAATAGGTATACTTCTTTCTACCCAAGTCTCATGTTCCACTAAAGGAAATTCAACCGGTGGGAAGAAATCGTGTCTAAAGCTCCCTCGCTCTTCATCATTCCAGGCGAAGCCTTTCTCATGAACCATCATTAACTCATGCATGAGTTTTCTCTCTTCTGGCCATAGGAAATCGCCCTCGTGTAACGAGTCAATAATCTCTTTGCATTCCGCTGTGTAACGCCCAGTAGGAACGAAATCTCCTGGATTCGGATTAAGCGTAGGTAATTCCGCTAATGGGTCCCCAGTGATCTTCCTTTTAATCCTATATTGTTCAGGTAGCTCTGTATACACTGGACGAACTTTAAGCCCCACGGGCTTGTATTTCTTCCCAGCGAACACCGAAAAAGGAGTATCTGCGGATGCTCGTTTCTCGACTTTCGGCTTGACTGGTTCTCCACTGACGAATCCAATCTTCTCCTGACAACTACAGGGTTCCCCTTGTGTGAACACATGCATTGTATCCGAGCTTCTCTTCCTACAGGACTCATGGATCCCCATATCTGCGCTAGCTTTCCGCGGACAATCCTCAGTCTGACCCGTTGGTCCTTCCGATTGACTCCATGTAAAGATATCACATCTCTGAGGTTTCCCGTCTTTCTTGTCCTTAGGACGCTCCCTAATTCTCTAAACAGTGTCGCCGCACTTTTATCTTTCTTCAGATCCTTCGAATTCTTAGATGCACTAAGGTAGGCTTCCTGAACCTCGTTTCTTAGGCAGGTAATATCCAAGGATCTCCATTTCCTGCTTCTCATTAAATCCGAGTTTCAACGCCACTTCTCCTCGTTCTTGCAACTGTACTAATTCATCGAAGCTTGGCGAAAACCCTGATTGACCATACTGGGTCAGCAGTCGGCCCTAAGCGTTCCTCTTCTTCCTTATCCGGGACTTTAGACTTGCCTTCTGATTCCTTTCCTCTCGGAAAGGTGATCATTGTGCAGCGCTTGCCCGTATTAGGATCCTTCAAGGTAATTGTCTGAGATTCATCGCGACTATTATTTATCTGGCACTCGGTCAAGACTTCAAAGGGTCGCCCCAATAAAACCTTATACGCTGGTCCCCTTATTACATGGGCCTGCAGGTAGACAGTTATGCCTCCGAATGTGAACGGTACGTTCTTTGCCAGACCCACTGATCTTTCCAATGACCTATTTGCGCTTTGCATGTAGATTTGTATATCAGGATCCCAAGTTAATCTTGACTCCGCTGCTTGATCCAGCGAAATCGAGACTATCTGAGATCCTGAATCCATTATGGATTCTACCTTGCCTTGCGTATTGATATTTGGGAAGACCACTCGAAGATGGGCTGAATCCCTTGCTACGTATATTTGCTTTGGATCGACGAATACCTGTTTAGGTACCTCGCCAGGAGCCAAACTTTCCAAATATTGAACGTAGGGGTCCGGTATTACTACCGAACCCACAGGGATATCACCATCCGCGATTGTGGTAGCAAATACTGACAAAACTATAGGCAACTCGCTCAAGTTGAGTGCGTCATACTCCAGTTTCAAGTCTTCCTCCTCATCTAGGAAAGGCAAGACGTCTTGTTCCTCTTTGAACATGACTTGCTTCACATGGTTGGGTTTTACAGGTCTTCGAGACTTCGTTAGATCCCTTCTAATCGTCTCTCGAACTTCAGGAGAAACGCTCGCCAAATCCCTGAGTTCCAAAGTTACTTCAGAACTTAGTATTTGATCGGTCAACTTTCTCCCTATCCCATCCCGTTGCACTGGAGCTCGAACCTGGTAGGCTCTTTCCTCCATTTCAGCCTCTTCTTCACCCTGAATAGGTGTGGGTTCTTCTGAGGTCGACTGGACCGGTGGAACATTGCGATACGGTAATTCAACAGTATTCGCGATTGCTCCATTCCGATTTAATCCAGACATTCTCTCCAAATCCTGCTCCTTTTCCGTGATCTCAGCTGTTCTAGCCCTCCAATCCCTTCTAGCGTTTGCTAAACTAGCTTCATTACGGTCCTCAGGAGGCTTAGCTGGTCTCGTAAATCGAGCCTTTGCCTCAATCCTAGGACCATTCAGAAATTTGGATTGGGCGAGGGTACCGGTCTTTAACCCGGTCATAGTCGTTGCAAACTGGTCCTGCGTAGCAGGTAACTCTCCCGAACTCATACTTTTCATCATCCAAGTCTGAAAGGCTTGTCCAAAATCAAAGTTTGACGGCATAACCGCAGTCGGTTGAGTTTGAGCCATATAGGTGGGTTGAACCACCTGTGGGACAGAAGTCTGAATATTTACTTGCCTAGCTTTTGCAAGCTGGACTTTCAACGTTCTAATTTCGTCCATAGCCATCTCATGGAAATCCATAGGCCTTCCCGCTTCTTCGTACGCTTCGAAGTCATACGGGGCACCAACCCAGTTCTGGCTGATTGCCTTGTTTTTCCAATAGTTGTCTACCCTCTGTTTCTGAGTCCCGTTGCCCGACGGAATATAACTTGCCATCACCCAATTTGTGTTTACCATCCGCGAATGCTAACCAACCCTTGTTGATGTGTTCTATTTGTGAGGGCATTCCCTCGAGAAATGTCCTGATTCCTCACAATAATAGCAATCATGATCCTTGGTAGGCTCTCGGTCTCTCGAATACTGAGGTCGACTCGGGCCTTGCGTGTTGTACGCGTAATTTGAACGATTATTGTTCATGTGTGGAGGCGGGTCTTTCGCGAATTGTGCCAACGTTTTGAGAACCTCACTATGAGATTTAAGAACCTCATTGTGACGCTGCTCACTCGCTTTCTGGCTCAATACGTATTGATCCCTCAACTGCGCGATAGCGCCGTTCATTTCCTCCAGCCGTTCCTCATAAGGTTCGACTTTTGTGGTTGGAAAACTGAGAGGCCTAACAGATATCTCGTCTTTTGTACCAACTGAGAGAGAAGCCGATCTACTTTGACTCCTAGCCAAAGTTTCTGCTAATTTCACAAGATCCGCAACATCTATCGGATCTTCAACTCGAGACTCTCCCCTGTTTGCTGCATTCGCTGGATTAATCGCGGGTATGAGTAAAGCAGGAATTTGAGCACGTAGAAGAGCAGAACTCTCTATGGACATTTTTAATGTTGTCGCAAAGGTATGTTCCAACGTCTCGTAGTAGAGATCGCAAGCGATCTGGTTCGTAATTAGAACAGGAGCGGTCAAGAGTTTCTTTACTTCCGTAAGAAATTCTATCCCAAAATGTCTAAGACGACCTTCTTCTTTTACAGTGATCCCCCGGTTCCTCTTACAGAGTTTCTGCAGAAGATCTATGGTACCCGCTCTCTCTGATTTAATCTCAGGATAGCTAAGATAGATTTCCTTGAGGAATTCCTCATATGTTCCATTTTTGTATGTAGGAAGCGCTCTCCAAGTTGCCTTCCGTTTTGTAGGAAGATAACTCGTAAAATGCAACTTTCCTTTCAGCATCATCTGTAACGCCGGCGTGTTCCATTATCTGGTTCACATGATCAACAAATGTCATGAGGTCCTCATGATCATCCGTAGTGAACTTAGGAGCATTATTATCCCAAGCGTATGGAATTTTAAAGCTCGCGACTCTGGCTCCACCAACTGGTGCTGGGTTCGCTCCGTCTGCCATTTCTAATAGAGATGACTCTGAAGCGTAGGGTTTGGGACGAGTTTTGGGAAGCTTGAGGTTCAATAAGACCCTCTAGTTCGACCCTTGGATCCGAACTTGATTGAATTGGTTCGGACTGAGTATCCGCGGATGCTAACTGTAGCTGTTTATATGCCGCTGCTCGAGATAAAGTTCGGTCTTTCGACTTTACTCTTGCTAGAGCTGCTGCACTGGGAGTCCTTTTTCTACTAGGTAGAGGCGGAAGGACAACTGGTGTGTTGTGCCTTTCGGATCGACGAGGTAAAGGTTTAGGAAAACCAGGTGTTTCAGGTTCAAGTTCGCCTTCTGATGATAACTCGTTTGTTTCTGCCGTAGCAGAAATCTTAGGACGAAGGGGGTACTTCGTCCGAAGAGAATGGAACTGACGGTTTACGTCCTTCTCAAGTCGTGAGACTCAAGGAATGGGTTCTCGATAGTTCTGAAGACTTTGAAAGTCTAGAAATGCGGGATCCAACAAATTTTCCAAGTCTTTATAGACCAATTGACAAAGTTTTACTTTGAGAAGTAAAGTCAAATGAACCCCTCGCGGTGGGCTCCAGATGAAACGCTGACTATGGGGCTGGCGGTGAAATAACCACAACACAAACCTTGTAAATGAATACGCGGTTCGATAATGCAACTACAACAACTCAAACACTATAGTCCTCGTGCAAGTTCGGGGTTCCAATCCAGTATAGATTGTGGCAATTTGAACTTTAGTTCTCTTTGAGAAGCAAGACTTTACAGGTCTACAAGTCGTATAGATAAAACTTGCTCGAATCCTGTTCTAGGCAGCAATCGCGATAGACAGACGAGATTTTATGTTCAACGGTTTTGTATGATGTGGGTCTAGGTTTGGAGATGATACTCCTGATGCGTAAAGCAAGTGATTCTTATGAATTCCGATTCCAAATAGTATCCGCGATTGCTAATCCTTGCGAGATTACAACCAATTGTCAAGTCTGATCCGTTTCCTTATATTCCACGCGTCCGTTCCGTTTATCCAATTATGTCCACGCGTCGTTTATAAAGATCCAAATCCAACACAGATAATATTCAAACAGGGAAAACAAACGAAACTTGGTATAGCTTCTGGGTGTCTCCGAATGAATGACTACTCTACCGGTTAAGCGTGAAGTCTAGTAACTTCGCGTCCAACAGGTGGGGTGAGATTCACTGGTGTTCCTCCCATAACCATCCACTTAAATACGTTACAGGATTCTAAATATAAACGAGACAGATACAAACGTGCAATAGGGTTCAGGGTATATGACTAGTGGTATAGGCAGCTAGCCGATGAACTCCTGTCGGATATCAAGCGATTAGTAAAATTGAGAGAGATTTATAAGAAACATCAACGAGCCGAGCTTAGCGATGAGTCAAGATCTACATCGCTTAGAACGATCAGTGATGGGATATTGTTGATATGTCAACTTTTAGCCGACCTCCTCGTCAGCACTTCCGTTACCCTCCTTGGTAACCATCCGCTCAAATGGTTCCGCCTTGAACCGCTTAAGTGATTTGTCTGAAAATCGTGATAGCCGCCGCTTCCCAGTAC
Organism: Mycena olivaceomarginata; assembly: GCA_029378375.1. Classification (NCBI taxonomy): domain Eukaryota; kingdom Fungi; phylum Basidiomycota; class Agaricomycetes; order Agaricales; family Mycenaceae; genus Mycena; species Mycena olivaceomarginata. Next base: position 20,387 of record JARKIC010000564.1, on the reverse strand, counting down.
CCGAGTACAGTTCCTTAGTCATTTGTTAGATCGACCAAGTCCAGTCCTCTCTTGGCAGTTCTGGAGACGTCAGATGATGCCCAATAATGATCCCTCTGGTTCAGAAGGATGTTCCCTCGTAATATGCCCTTAGTCAGGGATGTGCAGTAGCCCCAATCCGTTTCCAGGATGGTAAGGCACTTTCCGTGATTGCTCCATTAGCGACTTCCCACTTCAACCCTTTACCAGGATTGTTGTCCAGCGCCTTTCTAATGGTTCGAGACACATTATATCCCTCTTAGCTAACTGCTCAGGCCAGCATTAGCTCTTGTGAGATGACGTCGTAATGTAGTGAAGTACATTATAGTATGTTGCAACTCGAGCAGATTTGAATAAATGCCCGGGTGCCCCAATACCAGGTCTGTCACCGTGCCTTCCCGTCTACCGGAACATCTGGAACAGAAGCTCCTAGTCCGTAGTTCTTCAGGGATACCGCATTTGAAGTACTTCCCAGTATGGGTACTTGTTCCAAGAGCCGACAGGTGTAGGTCCAAGTGATCGGACCCTCGCTTAGTGACCATCCCTTATCCAGAATGCCCGGGATGGCGTGGAACCATCAAGATGTGATGTTCCCAGCCCCTTCCAGTGATCATCTGAGTAGAACACGTTACACATCCCATGTCCAACACACCACAACAGGATTCCAGTCTGTCCCCGTCTAGTTCCGGGAACGGTGATAGGGCGTGTACCAAAACATGCATGAAAACACCAGTTTTTATTTCATTTTGAACCTATTAGTGGGCAGAAGTGAGGCATTAGATTATGAGTGTACACCCTCCCTGGGGTAGTAGGCTACACTATTGATGGCCGAAAGTCAGTGTAACAAACCAACTATGAAGGATTGAGTAGACTTGACAAGGCAGCCCAAAAGGCTGTTACGTCCTGACTATGATATTCTACACTGAGCTATAGATGGTGCTGGTAAGCCATTATCTTATGCGCTGGAGGTGAAACATCAGGGAACTACTCAGAATTATTGACTTGCCATCTCAACGGCCTCTGAATAGTCTGATGACTATTAGAACAAGATATACGAGGTCAGGATTGGTACAACCACATTAGGGGCCGGCAGGGATATAGCGCCGCACCATTTTGTGTATAAGGCCAACTGATTAGATTAGGATGAAGACTTGTTAACGAGTTAATCATCACTGTGGTTACTCGGGCAGATCCGACCGTTATAAAAATGCGGGCCTCGCATCAAGGATTTACTGATATGATTGATGAGGATTGACACTATAGAATAGCACTGCGCTATATTTTACTAGGCACTATATTGGTCTGCCAGTATAGTGCTGTGCTATCTTGTCAATCTGCTTGATATTTACTATTATGAGTTCCACTGAGCTTGTGAAGTGTGGGGACCGATAGAGAAATTGAATAGAACTTGACTAAGACTGACTTGACTAGTCAGCAATGACAGACTTGCTCAGTCAGAAAGATGGAAACCAAGACAACTAAGCACATCTTATGGCATGCTAGAAAAATATATGTCGACTAGCCCCGGTAGCAGGTCATAATACCCATGGTTGAGAATGTCTTCTACACCATTGGCCATTCACTACTTGGGCTCCCCCCTTTTATTGTTCCTATTCATTCCGTCTATCTCCTTTACCTCTCTCTGAAATATATAAAAGCCAGCTGTGTACTCTGTATTAGCCAGTAAACTATCCCCCAGATATACAGGCAATATAGTAGACTCTAGATTTGTGAAAGAAATCAGATATATTTGCAGACGCACAGAAAAGATTAAGAGATACGGGATGTCGAAAAGACTACCAATTGCATTGATATAAGAGCCCCGCTCAACCTGCACCAACCCGTCTCCTGTAGCAGCGCTTTAGGCCTCCAGGACTAAGACTTGTTGTGTAAATTGTACTCTCTTGTCTCCTGTAGCAGTGCTTTAGGCCTCCAGGACTAAAGACTAGTTTGTGCTAGTAGAAGTGAAACCACCGCCTTCAGTGTAACTGTCCGTGCCTTAGCCCAGCGTCCACCTTCTGTGTAACCGCCCCCGTTTCGTTGATACCACCGCCGTTCGTGCAGCATTGGTTGATATTGAAATAGAGTCTGTCTGTTGATAGTCTGCCCTACCTTCTGCTTCTTGGCTAGCTGCCAGTAGTGTTAAGTTCTGCCGCTCACAAAGAAACTGAAGACTTGAACAGTCTAAGGTTTAACTTGAGTCTTGATATCCTGTTGGCATGAAGTCCCTGCTACCCTAGCATAACCGTGCTTAAACTGCATAGTTGCTGTTGAAACAAAGACTTATTCCAACCTTGCACACCCCTTTTGACGGGTGATACGTACCCTACCTCCCCGAACACACACACACAAGTATTATAATTAGGATTAGTGATTTGTTTTGGTTGGTTTGAGTAGAGTGACTAGCTCGCTTTTCTCACTAGTCAATCCATTAGATTTCACGGCTGCACCCTAGTGCACCGTTTCAACGGGAATAGAGTAGACTTCATGTTCCACTTGTTCAGTGGGCTACACATCTCCTACAGGTTTCAGAGTGAGCACATGCCAATGGTTCCAGAGTGTTCCTCCCCATTCCCATCCATTACTCAGTGGTTCCTGCCCTGCCAGCTACTTGGGAACCTCGGTACTGACGCTTCTGGAGCGTAGCCCAGCACATGTCTTGTCATGAAAACGCGAAGAAGCGAAGATTTCATGGGTGAACAAATCCCGTGCTTATCAACGGCTTGCCCTGCTTAGCAGAGTTTGAATTTGGCTGTGCGGGCTTGGACGGCTTGACTTGCGGCTTGACTTGACTTGAGCTCACTTACACCAAGTTTCCTCACCGTAATTCAATTGTCAATAACTCTCGTTTAAGCCATCTGAACTGTAACCTTTCATCACCAGAGGCTCTTCATCATCCTTCTGCTTCATAGAACTGGCTAAGCCTGGCTTTGCGCGCCGAAACCATGATACTTGCTCAAGCTCATTACATAGCTGTTATCTCACATCTTCTGAATATTTCTGTATAATGTCTATCAAAACTATCAATGTAACTTGAATGCAACTATGCTGTGCGCGATAGCTAACCAAAATTCACAGCTTGTGATGTACAGAAGTGCCAACCACAATGCTTGCAATCTAACTACTGTGGCCTCGAGTGTAACAGTTGCAAGACAGACTTAGACCGTACCCGCGCTGTACAGGAAAATCCGACTCTGAGTCTTGCAGTGCGCTGAGGTAAATACTGCCGTCAATGCACTCTAGCTATCGAAATTCATGCTCGTTGGAATGGCCTTTGCGGCTTTTGTGCTCTTCGGCAAATTCTGCTGGGTACCACCAGGCGGTGCATCCCCTCCAGTCCAAGGCATCTGGGAAACATACCATAGATAATCGCAAGCCCTACAAGTATGTCCCTATTGTACATAGTCTATCTACTCAGATTAAGAAACTAGTTCGAGGGGGATGAGAAATACTCACAAGCCCGTTTCTCGGCTAAGCGAGAAAACAGGCTTGCCAAGCCGAAAAACGGGCTTGTGAGCCGATCTGCTGGCCTTGGGCTTTGATCTACACCCAAATCCAAGCCCAGGCCCGAACAAGCCCGTTGGCGTGGGCACAAGCACGTTTTGCAAGCCGAAAAGTGAAGTCTCCGAAAAAGCATGCCATGCATGGCACCATGACCACACCCCATTGGGACAAGGTTAAGAACCCGTTCTTGATGAATAAGCCACTCAGTAAGACATATATATCTCAGGAGGTGTGTTTCTGCAGACAAAACTCGTTGATGTACACATTCTACCCCACCTCGCCTGTGGCCAGTGGCATTCCCTCTTTCAAAACCCTCGAAAGGTCGGCCTTCTGCCAGTGGCTGTATACATCCCTTCTCTGTTAGTATAATTGTTCACCCAGTACATTGTGGTTGGTTTTGGAGGTCTGCTAAGCGACATGTTCGTGAGTTTGATTCCACCATACATGTATTTGACAATACTAACCTACCTGTGTTTAAGTATGGTGTTCACGTCTCTGTCTCTGCTCCGGAACATCCCACGACCATCTTAGCCGTCCCAGACGCATCGCAGAGCCCTCAACATTCTGACTTGAGTTATCATGATGTTTGATTCAACTTTGGATATATACTGAAGAATATCGAACTTACCTGTAGTCTAGCATCTGGGGATCGTATGCGCCCTCGCCTCCCTAGTCCACTCCCCTAAGCTCTGCATGTGCATCGGACCAGTCACTTCAATTCGATTTCTCGACTCGGAGGTCCTGCCAGCGGAGTGCCGGGTTCATGGTAAACTCTATGCAACCACTTGCATATGTCAAACCATGGTAATCTTGTTGTTCTAGCCCGCGTCCACACTGCACCTCAGGTCCCTGCCCTTGGATGGGTCGATTACAACTCAGCGGCTGGTCTGTCACGTCCAAACACGTCCCACAAGGCCCAGCACAATTCTGTGATGTCAGGATTTCTATTGATTCCCAATTCACTTTGATCATCCAATTGATCCGCTGCTGATCTAATATTATGGTCGTTCTGGGTGTGCCGGTGTCTGAAACACTGACCCACCCATCACCACACGACACTTAACCCTCCCTCAACTCACTTTTAAGCCTAATGTCTGGAACATGGCCTCCAGATGCGATGCTTTGCTGAATGTCTTTAATTAAGCCACCTCCCGAAATTGAACAATGCTGCTTATCTCGTATCTGTATACATGGGAATTTGTCTTGTGGAGTCTCCATCTCCGAGTCTGCGCGGCAGGAAATTTGAGACGGAAACGGGAGCTTGTGCAAAAGCCGCATGCAGCGATGAAATCCACATGCGGCACTATACTTTTTTTGCTCCAGAGCATCACTAGGAGTGTTGAATAGCACCAGAGCAAAAAAAAAGAAAAAAAGCCGCATGTAGTGAGTTTGTGCACTTAAAAGCCGCATGCAGCTTTTGCGCAAGCTCTCTATTAACGTTGCAGATGCAGTGTAGCAGTAAGTCGAGGGAACGTGGTGGTCAGAGGACAAAGAGCCACTTACTTCATGTGGACAAACATTTGAACTGAAAAACTTTCGCAGCGGGGAATCTGAACTGGCGAGAATTCGCTGCCGGCATTCTCAAGTGACGAAGAATACTTCAAATGTGCCTAATTTACATGGGGTGACTAACTTTCGCAAAATTAGCCGAAGTGACGAAGTGACGAGGGTGGCATAGACTCAAAAAGGGCTACTGTGAACACTCTGGGCTGGATCTCCCTTTTCCCACCCTTTTTCGCTATTTCATGCAGTCTGGGTGCTCCTATCATTCCTCAAAGGTCATATACCACCTCAATTTATAGGGCTGCCACCCGTTACCGTCGCGACAGCTCGACGGCACCCGTCGAACGGGTGCCGTGCCCGTCCCGTCGGAGATTTTGGACCTCCCTCTACGGCCCGTCAAACAACGGCCGTGACGGTCGTTCGACGGGTGATTTGAATCTGGTTTTAAACTGACCATTTGAGCGGCAATTTCCACTTTAAACAGTTGAATGCTTTGAAAGCCGCCTCATTTAGTTCGAATATTTCCCTCCCCCCAGATCTGTTGACCAGAAATCGGTGTTGCATGGCTATTGTTGTGATTATCGGCAACGGCCGAACATGATTGCCGAGCTTCAACACACCAGAAGCTTGCACAAAGACCGAAGAACAGCAGGGGTGAACATGTAACTGGTCAATTGAAGACATTCTATACCCATATGTGAGTCGAGATGGGGTCAAAATCGCGAGTTGAATTGGAACCCAACCCGTTACCGTAATCACGGCCGCCACGGCCGTCCCGTTGCCCGTCCCGTCCCGTCAGAGGTTTCGGGATGCGAAAAACGGCAGTCAAATCGACAACCGTTGCCGTCACGGTAACGGGCGGCAGCCCTAAGGTCCTCAAATGTTCAAAAAGGACTGCGGTGATTTTATAGCACACTATCTGCGAAACACAAAAAAGGGCACAAAAAAGGCGCAAAAAGGGGTGCAAAAAGGGCACAAACAGGGCGCAAACAGGGTGAGAAAAGGGCAACTGTGAACAACCCCATTGTGAACCCTATTGGCAGAACTCATTATGAATGAGGATACTTAGACAAGGCGATTGTAACGGCGAGGTGTGAGTGGGAACGTCGCGCATAGCTGGGCGATGCGCATGAGGATTACCTCGGCGTGGAAGATCGAGAAGTGTGACAGAAGAGCGATAGAAATAGCGGCCGTAGGAGAAGGAAGGAGACGCGAGGGGATGTCAGTATTCATTCGATATGATGGGGACAGGGAGGCGTGGGTCGGGTGTATGAAAGTCTCGGAGATGAAGAACAATAGAGAGAGTGAATGGAAGACGGGTGGATCGAGGCAGTGCGCGGAACGAAGACGAAGAACGAGCGTCTAAGGATGGATGGTCCATTTGGCTAGACGCGCGAAGCATGATGGGCGCTTGCTTACACATCTCCTCGCCCGCACAATCCACATCGACATCCCCGACGACACTAACAACGCGTTGACATGTGGAGCTATAAGCGTATAGACGCGCGGAACGAACCAATAGACGTATGAATAGACGCGTAGCATAAATGAGTAGACGCGCTACTTTCACATTTACGACAAGCATCTTCCCGCCCGACTCGGGACGTATCTCTCCACGGATTAAACGCATGAATAGCACAGTCGCGTAACTTCCAAGATGCAAAACACCTCGCGTTACCTTTGACCATGTAGATTCACAGCACAATCTACAAAAAAAAAAAAAGGAAGAAAAAACACACTTTATCACCGCCGCCTCGTTATTATTATACACACCGAGATAGCTGGGTGCCGCGAATATCTTTATGACCGATGGGAAGCCCGTTGTCTTGGTTTTACGGTACATGCGACACCCGGGCAGGACAGCGTATGGGGATAGGAGTAGAAGAAAAGATGCCAGGAGATATCACAGGGGAGAGGACTGCGTGGGAGAACGAGCATAGCATGTAGCATGTAGCAATAGGTACGAGAGCGGGTGGGAAGGGAAGGGTATACAATCGCAAGCCAAGGCGGCGGGTCCAAGGACAGAGAAAGCCATTTTTTTTTTGTTGAGAAATGACGAAATAACGCACCCCGTGTGCGCGTATGATCGATAACAGATTGTCCGGAGGTAAGGGTAGCAGGAGGTGCAGAACGACAGATAAAGTAGATAAGAGTAGGTGTGCGTAGGCAGGCGGGGGATACGAAATAAGTGGTGGATACGCGCGCAAAGAAAAAATGAGCACTGCCGGACATGATTGTGCAGAAAATTCTCCGACATCTTCTCGGACTCAAAGTCGTGGTCGGACAGTATGTCGCACATGAGGCCCAGGCTCGCTGGTTCGCGAAAGCGGTCGATCTGGTGAGTGGTATGGTCAGCATGTTTTGAATGGAAGACGTATTGAAGGGTAGATGCGAGCAGGAGTGGCGAGGGAGTGGAGCTATGAATGCGAGAAGGAGCTGGGATGCGAAGATGGCAAGGAGGGGAATGGGTATAAAAGGACGGCATGTCGACGTACCTCGCATCGTCCAGCGTATTAAACTCGGACGACAGTCCGCCCTGGGTACACAAAAACTTGTTGGGCACGGCCCCGAAGGGGAGGGTGCAGAGCAACTCGGCCCAGGCGTCGTGGATGCGTTCTGTGTTTGCCTACATTGTCACGCAGCGTTAGCTCGCAGTTGATGAAGGAAGAGAAAGAACGGAAGAAGATAGGCAGAGAGGAAACGAAAAGGAGGTGCAATGTTAAGGAGAACGGGGAGCAGTGCGAAGGAGACAAGAAGCACACTCAAACTTGAAGGTAAAGCGGAGTCAGACGCGACGCGTACACACCTAGATGCTAAAATACACCCAATTGACATAATCACCTAAGAAGAGTATGGTGTGTCCGCTGGGTTGCCACCAATTTCAATGAGCTTCATCAAGTCGTGCTATGGTGATCCCAAGAGTGTATACTCAGGCCAAGGGGGATACACATGTTGGCCGTTCATATCACTGCAAACGGAAAGTCAATCAGCCGTTGCCTTAGCCTACTGGCAAGCAAGAGCAACAGAAGGTACGCGCTGCTCACTGGTCCATCGAGCGCCAACATATTCGGCTCCGTGCGCAAATGCAAACGAGAATTTCCTGGCTGTAGCGCCAGCCGATGCAAGCGGGGACTCAGGACTGGCGGAGGATGTAGCACGCGTACAGGGAGCAGCGGGCGTGGGTGTCCTTGTCCACCTGCACATACAATGGAATCTAGCACATCCAGCGACAGAGAGTGCGGTGCGTGTATGTACGCTGGCGGTCAGTGAGCATTTCAGTATTTTGAATACATGTGAAATTGAGATCTTGGCACACCAGATTCAAGAAACTGAGCCACACCTAAAGGTGCCTCTCCCAAGAGCGTCTCGACTCTCGAGCTTGTGCGTGAATCTTAGCAGTCGTATCCATGCATCGTGAAAGGATGGGCAACAAGCATCGAGGCTGATGGGCCGGCGGTGCGTGCGTCGTGTAGGCGCAGTGCTTGGGCTGCTCAGAGCCGTCGTGTGCGCGCGTGTGGGACTGAGTACTTGGTGCGGTGACGTGGCGGCCGGAGACGGGGACCGCTGCAGGCTCACTGGCTGGCGGGCTGGCGGGCGGGGTCCAGCAAACCAGCCAGCAGGTCAGCAAACGCCCGCAGGTCAGCAAGCCAGCATGGCTCGGCAATTGCTCGGCAACCCAAGTAAACTCAGATCAAATCTGTAAAGTAATGCAAGATGTGCCGTCGCTTCGCTCCGCCGTACACCCAAGGATGGATTGAACCATAAGCATGATTAAGCACTTCCTGAACAGTTCGTACAAAATGTAGTCCGGTCGTCCACTGCGTGAACTGCATGCTGTGGAGAAAAGAACTGCGCGCGGGTCACCTGTTCCATCGCAAATGAAAAGGCTGTGTTTCAAAACCACAGAAAATCGAATCTGAAAGGGGTTAATCCGAGAGCAAGAGCCAAGGAAATGCAAAAGGAGGATGGATATATGGGGAAATAGAACAGCCGAACGAGCAAAATCTTAAAGAACGGTTAATTACACCATCGACCCTGGACTTCGTCTTAACTGAACCAAGCGTCGCCATAGGTCGCTCCTGGTCGCTCCACGATAGAATCCATTGACAGGAAGCATAAGATCTAGAATTTGAGCCCTGGTTAGTTAAGCTTAATTACTTCGGCGATATGTTGGGTTTGAATAGAACACAAGCGGCTGCTCGGCCTCTTCGCTGAGTGAGTGAACGCCTTTCGCGAAAGACTAACGAAGCACTCACGGCAGGGAACGTATCCTAAATGAACTCTCAGCGTGGTCCAAAGTTTGGTTCGAAGGAAAAAAATAAATTGCGGAAGAACCTTTGCCTGAGAGGCTGATTGACAGATGGCGGAGTTCAAAAAAGTATCAAACATCCTTAATTTTATAAAGAGAGTAATTTCGGATGCTGACTTGGCCGCTATGAATCGCAAGGTGTACGGCACGATTCTCACCGTGGCGTTTCGGGTGCATTCTTGATCGACGTTGCGGTGGAACCGGAGATGGGTATCTTGTGAAGAGACCCGAAAAGTTTATGTGCTAAACCATTGGGGGAAAAAAAAAATCAATGATGCATGGCGAATGCGGAATAGCGGGCTTTTGTTATGTAGCAGCGCCACCTATCGGGGCGTCTATCAGGGCGCCAATTAAAAGCAGACGGCACTAATGACAGGGTGTCACTAATGGGACAAACAGAGACGCTAATTTTATGAAGAGGTAGACTTGAAGGACTTCATGTCCGTATATTTACCAACGAGAACAGTTGATTTGCGCTCAGAAATGATGGCTTTCATAGACTCTACGCTATCGAGTTCCATCATTTATTTGCAGTTTCGGCACAGTTGGGGATAGTTTATTAAGGAAAACTGTCCATAAGATTCTGAGAAGTTGTTGAACAACGTCCCGTCCCGTAAAGCTTGACAGTTGATGTATACATCAACTCAACACTGTCACTGGGCGCAATGAAAGCCTCGCCACATTTCGGAAATTAGACGTCACGGTAGGCGTCGAACATGATTCTTTAGGCGAGCAAATGAAAGCACCGCCAAATTTCGGAAATTGGACGTAAGCGCCGAACATGATTCTTTAGGCCAGTAAACCTGCGCGAGGACTCTTGACTCTTTGCCTTCTGGCACTTCCAGTCTTTTCCTAGGTTTCGTTCCGCCTCTCGCTCCACTTCCAAGAGTCATACAGGGCTTCTCTTGCTCAACTGTCCCTACTTATGATCTGTCGCTCCTTCCTTCTCGTTCTGTATGCTTTGGGGCCAATTCCGCGCTGCATCTCTGCGGTCCTCAATCCCTCTGCGGCGCCGAATGCCTCTGCGGTCCCGAATCCTTCTGCGGTCCCGAATGCCTCTGCAGTGCCGAATCCTCCTGCGCCACCGTCTCCCACGGGGGCCCTTCCATTCCTCGGCCCATCGGGTAATTGGAGTACCGTGGTGGTGAGAACATTATTATTTTTACTGTATGCAGCGTTTGGTGGTGAGCAAGGAGAATAGGCCAACAATTGCAACCAGTTGTTCCGTGAAACTGGACCCCACCCAAGTGGTCGATCAAATACTGCATGATACCACAGGGACCACTTGCTCTATTACCCTCAATTTCACGGGTGCGTCCATAGAGCAAATCGAGCCCACACTCTTGTAACTTCTTTGGTTTTCAGGGACGGCGATATATTTCTTCAGCGCTGCCAACACAAACCCCCTTGTGAACTTGACGTTCAGTCTGGATGGCGCATTCGCCGGCACCTCCAACATCCCAGACAGTACTACCCAGATTCCATCTGTCCCAATGTTTCAAAAGACGGTCTCAGCAACGAAACGCACACGTTGGTAGCACAGGCCCAGAGCTCGATACTGCTACTATTCGATTTGCGACGCATACGTGGGTCATTAAAAATATCTTCTCACTAGGTTCTGACAGAATTTTAGCTTTGATGATGGGAAGGGCACTGGCATAGCACCTGCTATTCTTCTGAGCACACGTCTGTGCAGCGCAAGCACATCGGTTTCAAGGACATCTGTCATTCCTTCGAGGGCAAGGACATCTATTATTCCTTCCAGCGCAAGGACATTCGTCATTCCTTCCAGTACAAGGACATTCGTTATTCCTTCCAGCGAAAGGGCATCCGTTATTCCTTCCCGCGCAAGGACATCCGTCCTTCATTCAAGCGCAAGGACATCTGTTATTCCTTCAAGTGCAAGTACATCTGCTATTCCTTCGAGCGCGAGTACATCTGTTACTCCTTCGAGCGCAATTACAGCCTTGCCTGCAACGGAAATACATCACTCTCTACAATCTATAACCAGAGCAGAATTGGGTGGCTCTCTCGGCGGTGCCATTGGGCTCGTAGCTCTTCTCGCTGCTGCTGCGGTAATTTGCCAATTCCTTAAAGTTCTGCGACTTTTATTTCATGACGGTAGCGCCCTTGCTGAAGATCTCCCAGGCTCCCGGCCCCGCCGTCGATGCAGGCTTTGATTTTGTCTTTACTTTCCCATTGCCAATCAAGTTCCGAGGCAAAATGTTACAAGACGCCCAGGTGAGAAGACGTTCTCGCCACGTATCGCAAAAATATTCAATTTTATCAGATCACCATTGTATTGCAGCCTGCTCACTTGACCTTGACGAATAAAAAACCCGAAAGCGGGTTCACCCTCGCTGGATCCACAAGCACGAGTCACGAGCCGGTCGCTTGGAAAGTACGGGCGTCTGTGTAACTGTTGTATGAGCTTTATTCACATCGAGCATTCAGGTTCTTACGCTTTGTGAGTCGACTTCCTCCTCAGTAAATTGGTTCCTAACCTGTTGATCCACAGTCGCAAGACAGGAAGGGCAATCTGTCCGCCTGCCAAGGGAGTGAGTTTGAAAGTCATTATCATTCAAGGAATTCCACCCATGACACCACCTAGTCTTGGGTTTGGAGATGTGGAAGATTCTGGGGGCAAGCTTGCCAATAGCTTCTTCAATTTTGCTCCTGTACGTTTTATTACTTTTTCTTTATTCCATCCAACGCAACGTGATACAACAGTTGAGGACCCTTGTCACAAGGACGACGTCGACAGCTTGGAGATCTGCGCGATTTATAATTCCGGGCCTAGCGGCTATGGTAGTTGCGAACAACGCCGCTCCCGAGCCTGTCGATTTTGCGTTAGGTGTGTTATTCGGTTTTGGGTTCGGGACTCAATCACATATTTCAAATATCATTAATTACTAGGCACATACCACGCCAAGAAGGATGAAATGAACCATAATTTCTACCCTTTTGTCGTCATTCGTGGAGTGCTGTGCGTCTGAAATGTATTTCGCGAACCTTTTCTAATCTTGTGTCTAGAAATTCGCAGTTTTGTGTTGCCCCCCAGTGTGAGGAATTGGTCGTAAACGCATACATTACACAGAATATCGATGGTGCGCTCCTACCCTACATATCGAGGGGTCTAAATTTCTGAGCCATTGGGTGTACAGAACGGCAACTCCTCACAGGGCTCTTCGACTCAGCTAATTCTGACACTAATGTATGTGTTTTTCTATCACAACCCTTCTTACAACATTCTCAAGGCCGTTTTCTAGCGTCCTATCCCTGACCGCACTTCTGATGCCCAGAAGGAGCCCAACGCCGCTCCTCGGCCAACCATCGAGGAAGATGATGAGGTAAGCCAATACGAATTATCTTTCCAAACAACTTAATTGTGGACGTATGTAGGATGACCGGAGTCCTAAGATTCTTTCAGGAGCCCTTATGGGCGAAAACGGCGAAGGAAGGCTTGTTTCTACCCTCGAACAGGTACATAACCGTCAATTATTCGGGAGAGTCGCCTAATTCATGCAAAACAGAAAACTAAATGGCATCTTGTCGATGACAGCCAAGACTTGAGGCTCAAAATTGTTTCTGACGCTGAGGCCTAGCAATACGATACTCGAAGTTTCGAACGTGAATAGACGGACAGCCTATATGTTTCAATTGGTCGCTTGCATCTTTTTCTGTACACTTGGTAATATATTGGACGATTTTCAGGAGTACACGCCATCTTCGTCACTTAGTCACTTCGCCTCGCGATGTGAAAATTCTAGTGTCGCTACCTTTTTTTTTCTATGTACAAAACAGCCAAAATCATTCAGTGCCCAGACCAGCGAAATGTTTCGGTCATGGTCTTCCTACACGTTAAAAACCTCCCTCTCAAAATTTCAGCCAGGTCTGACCACTGGACCATGTCGAAAAGCCTTCTCCATCGTATATGCCCCTCTGGGAACTCAAGCTTTCACGAAGCGTGCCACTGGGCCCATCTGACTGTACGTTTTTGCAGAGGCAGGTATACATGCTGCGGACCTGGTGGCGAGCGCCTCGTATTAACGCGGCCGAGAAATCGGGTGCCCGGATGAATTGGAGTTGCGTTCGGATGCCTCAAGATCAGGGGTTTGATAGTAGTGCACCTCGAACAAACCGCCATTCTCGGTCCTGCTTCTATTAAGGGCTCCTTCTCCGCGAACGACGAGGTTCCGGTTAGCATAATTGTGGGAGCGACAGTGGCCGGCGTCATAGCTCTCCTAGCACTTGTTGCGGGAGTGGTATTCTGCCCGACACATCACAGTGTTGGAGATTGAAGAAGGACAAAAAATCACACCCTACGATCTGGAGGCATTCACTGCATTCAGGCCCCTGATCGGCAGAGGCTGCCGAGCTTTGCCGCCATCTGTCGCGCTGTGCCTACCCTACGCGACGGGGTCTGCCGCGGAGGCTGTGCCGCGCGCTGCCGCCATCGGCCGAGGCGCGGGCGGCCAACCTCTGCCACCCACTGGCCGCCTCTCCTTCCAGCCACGGCGCCTTTGCCATCGTTCATTTACTCTTGGATCTTCGCCATTTGAGCCTCCTGGCCACTACTCCCAAGAAAAATATACATAGCTCCCAAGCGCATGAGAATTATTTCTTGGCATGAGAATTGTCTCATCAGCTGATTTCCTAGTGGTCAATGCTTATTTGAAATGGTGCACTGGCCGGAGGTGGCCATGTTGGGTCGGTATTTCTCTCTTGCTGACCAGTGGCTCGAGTTGTTCATGGTGGGTCCATGGTTGCAACACAGGATCTATCCTGATCAATATTAATCGCGCTGGCTGCTGTCTCGCCGTCGGCTGTGTTGCAGTGACGTTATGATTTCACACGGTCGGCAAACACGCCGCAAGGACCCAGATGTGATTCATGTGAATTCTCCAAGACAATTCTGAGTTCCCGAGCGGGCTCGGGGATTGTTCGCAGGGAGGCCGATCGCGGCAGGCCATGTCTGACCTCGGGTCTGCCCCCTTCTGCCGCGGCGCGGCGGACACACCCTCTGCCACCTAAGGGCCTGAATGCAGTGATTATCGCCGGCGTTGGTTTCTAGAACGAAAGCCCCAATGCACGTCCACAAGAAAGACTCCAAGCACACGGCTCTGTGCATTCGGTGCTACCTCTATCCACATGAAGCAGGAGAAAACCAAGCAGGCGGGGAATGAGCATTGGGATTTTGTCGAGGAGATCTTTGTCTGTAGAGACAGCGGCCCCGAGGTATCTGCCTTACTGAGGAAGGTGAGGACCAACAGTTTTAGATACAGTGTATCCAGGGTTGTTGAAGAGACAGACGGGGCTTAAAGCGCACGGACTCAGAGCGACGTCTATATTGAGTGACCCAGACGAGTCGAATAACTTGAACTCCCAGGCAGCCCACCGCTCGAGTTTTTTCTCGTCGTTGTGTGAGCCAAACACATAACCAAAAATCATCCTAGGGGTCAAGCTGATCCGGACGGCAGCTTGAAGCAGCATATTGAAGATGGGGTTTAGCGAATACAAACGTTTGGTGATGCGAAGCCTACCAAAATCCTTAACTGAAGTGGGGATCGCGAACATATGGTTCACTTTCCCGGAACGCGACAATGTTTGCACAGCGTCTCCAATTATCTGGAGAGCTGAGAATCGCACGGGGAGACGGATGCTCCGAGATGCTGCGCACACCCTGTACCTTTGCCACCCATTCTTCCAACACCTGGCTCGAGAGCGGGATACTGTAGTGTTTCGACCGAATGTTCAGGTGACGGGTAACGGAGGGCCGTGAACTGAACATTTTTGATATGAGTGACGGTGACTTCTCAATTTTCTTCGCTCAAATAGGCTGAAAAATGCCAAAAATTTCTGCCCGGCATTCGTTGGATCACCATATACGGTAATTTTCCACCGATTGCTGAGAAATGAACACCAAGTTCAGTGAACATTTGAGGTGACGGGTGACATGGCGTGAACATTCGGTCGAAACACTACAGTATACGCAGTTGAAAAATTGCCATACATCTCCATGTCGTCTCGAATCAATCCGTTATCGTTCTCCCAGCCGTTGCTCACAAATTCCAGCGTAAAAAATGCTTTATTGACTATTAGAAAGCTCCTCCAATTTATTTGAACTTTTACAGTGCTATTTGAGGCTTGGCAGTGTAATACGAGCAGGAGTCACGTGCAATGCCCGAACACTTCCTCGGCCCGATTCTGCACGTTATTTAAAAAATCTGAGCACACAGGATCATTCAGTGTACTAATATATATGTATTTGCAGCAAATACGGTTTAAATATCTATTCTATGGGCACAAAACATCGAAAATTGGTGATGTGGCTGTGCAGATTATATAACAAGGTTTTACCCTGATCGGACCCCTGCGCTTAATAACAGACTTCGATACAACGAGGTACGAGTTCAAATATGTATTGAAGTGTCTGTCTGCGAGAGACTATTATGAATCACCACAAACGTTAAGATGTTGGAGAGATTAGACATAGCCATCACGCTGAAATTATGCTGTTAGGTCGTGATGTACTCGGTGTGCGCCCAAAATAGACTGAGCCTGGTGTCAATATTATGAGATAGCCGGAGAATTCGAGTATGTCCTACCGTCCCATAGTAATACACTGAGAAAGTTTACGCCCCGTGAATCTACACCGAGTCCTTTGCGCAATGTAAGGGCGAAAACCTGACAATGATGACTCTCAATGGAGTCTAGCAGTTGAGGAGGTTGTCCAACACACACCATGAAGTCGAACACTCTGGACCCGGCCCAAGCCATGGCCAAGCTAATCCCCCTGCGGAAATTTTCACGCTCAGATACCACACGGAATAGTTGTTCCATGGAACTCACTGCACCCTGATAAATCCATATGCACATCCAACATCCAGGTGCAAGTTCTGGCCACTGTCTCCAGCCTTTCCGGTAAACACTGACCACTGCAGAAAGGTGAGTTCAATCAATGAATCCGCCTGCAAAAAACGTACAATAGCAACAGCAATGGACGCGATGGCAACGAAGACCATCAATGCGAGCACTCGTTTGCTTTGTTCATACAGCGCATATGTCCGCAGAAGTAGCATCACTGTTACAAGTACTTTACATAGTAAATTGATCGTTCTTTTCATCAATCGGATCCAGGTTTTGAGTTGGCGAAACTTTATCAGTGCGTTTTGACGATGATAATGAAAATAGTGGCTGTGTTCATTAGCTTTCTGAAGTCTTTTTAAGACCCCGACCCAACGAATCCAGCGATGATGTAATCCACAAAGATGACCCCAGTTCGAATCTCCCGGGTCAATCTTTTTCCTTTTTTGTTCTTCATAGATATCTAGTTTAGTTGGCAACAGCTCTAGGGCAGGCTCGATGTGTATACTATATATGCATTTATGGCAGTACAAACCACCAGTTTTGTTACTGTAGAAATGGAATTTTCATACTGCCAGAGTAAACAGTGTCACATTTCCACATACGTGTTCACATCAACCAACTGTTCAAGGCTGTTCCTCGCTGCTGTTGCTGCCTACAATGCAGCTTAAAGATCATTATCAAGCCAGCAGGCCACATAGTCTCCCCGAAGATACTTATAAAGTGACAGCATTCCCTTCTCTCGGACCCACAATCATTTGATCTCTCCCTCAAGCCTCAGTATTCTGTCTGATCAAGACTGGAAGACCCCGTCTGGTATTCATTCACGCTTCTGGTATCAATCTTTCTGGTATCAATCACGCAATGATTTATCCACGAATCTGGATTCTTCTGGAGACCTAAACTGCTCAGTGGTCTGATAATTCTTCTCTCATTGGTAATTCACACAACTAAGGATCTTTCAGGCAAATATTCTCGATCTGTCTAGGTGGGAATATAATATTGATTTCATTTCATTTGGCATACCATTGGTCTGAACATGCTGAGCTCGTTTGCGCTGGCTGAGCGGCTATCATCAATTTAGCCTAAGTACTGCTACCACTATCCATTCCTTTCAACATCAATATCTGTGGCTGAGCGGTCCAATTTGCACAATATTTATTCATTTTCACGAATACCCTAGACAACCACGCCACATTCTTGGGAAATCTTTTGGTCACACCTCTTCAAGTCCATATTCTTGGGGTACCGAAAATCTACTGTCTACTGTGATTGGAATTCGTTGAACATACAAGTCCCAATGCTGGCCTGGTATCCTTTCCTTTGATTCACACTGTCCAGTATGTGCCCAGCAGTCCACTGTGGTAGAACTGGGACAGTCAGAATACGCGAAACTCTCTCAATATCTCAAATAGTCTCTCAAATCGTGCTTGGTGGTACTGTGAAGCTTGGTGTCTCGCAGCTCAAGTATTTTCGAATTCCTCGTCCCATCTCCTCTTTGTTCGCCTCTCTGCCACGCTACGTTGGTCTCTGCTCCCACGACTCTTTTTTGAAAAGAGATCCTCCTTACAGGAGCCCCGCCTTTCCAAAAACAAAGGTGCAACAAAAGTGTCACACACCTTTGTCCCAGATCTGGCAATATGCAAACCATATGTGTTTAACACATATGGTTTCCATATGCCTCGGTTTTTGCCCCTGGTGTCAGGCTAGGACACTTTCTTCAAAAGGTCAATGTTATTCTCTAGTGTGGACTTCACACAGCTGTAGTTCAATTTTCCTTTCCACCATTTGCTGGAGCGAAGCTGCGGCCTATCTTGTTCACCTGGAAATTTGTGCACGAACTCAACGGTTGACCGGTGATCAAGCGGAACATCAAATCCCTCAGTATTATCCGAAGTCTTGCGTACACAGGACAAGCACAGCCACAACATACATGTCCGATTGATAAAATTATAATATAACCGCAGTGAGTATTTGGGCTGCAACAATAACATTAGTTTGAATAAATAGTGCATGCTGTAAGGAGAAGTGGGCTGACTGTGATCCTGAAGAACAAAAAAAAAAAAAACGTAAAGTACGAGTTATGCCGTGCGCAGCATCGGCCTCCCCCCAAGTAAGTGGTCAGGTATGATCCATATTAGCTATATCCGACAGACCTACAGCCAATCAGGATATGAGTCACAATAATGAAATACTGGATGAGACGGATGTGTGAATATGAGAATCAGAGGAGTTAGGGTTAGGTGAGCTTTACCTAGTGATAATTAAGGATGGACATGGGTCGCGGGTACACCCGTGGGTACAAACCCGCGGGTGTGGGCGGGTACAGGTACGGGTCGCGATTTTAGACCCGTGCTCAACCCGCGTACCCGACACGTATACCCGCGGGTTTTTGAACTCCAAAATGTTTATTTTTCTCTCACATAAGCAGGCAGAAAATCCAACTTTCACAGGATGTTGTTCCCAGTCTCGCAAAAGGCCTTTGTCAGAGATAAGTTAGTATAGGTTTTTATAAGGCTCAATGAGCCTGTAGGATTTTAGAAGAATGGTGCTCTCCCAAGTCATAAGCCCTTATGGAACTTATAAGGGTTATGTCCCCATTACGGCCAGTTATCGGAGCTTATAGCTCAGTATGGTCAACCCGGTTGCCGAGAACCGTCACGGCAATTCTTTCCGACCTTGTACGATTCCACTTTGTCTCTCGTGAAAAAAAGTGTTCATTCAAATGTAAACTACATACAGCAGATAACAATATAATTGCCAACGCTTATGACCTACTTATGAGGCACTAGTTGTTGTGAGAGTGTGGACTTGGTTTGGACGTACCTTCGGTCTAGTATACCGCACCGTATTTGCCAATAAGACATTATTTATGCTGGAAATGTCGCGGGTATACCCGACGGGCTTGGAGACCCGCGGGTGCATCGAGGACCCGCGGGTAACCCGTACGGGTTTTAGACCCGACCCGTATACGGGTACGGTTTTGGCGGGTCCGGGTACGGGTACGCCCGAAGGTACCCGCGGGTATACCCGTGTCCATCCTTATTCCAAATGCTGACATCTGGGAGCAGGAATCGTTAACACGCCTGCGATAACGCCCGCTGAACAACACACATCTGCAAGTAATGAGACCACATAGCCAGCACAGAAGCGATCCTAGGCTGACCATAATTTTCTGCGGGGTGCTCTCTGTCATCCAAAAGTTTTGAATGACGACAGGAATGGTTCCAAAAAGCGTGCCATGTCGATTTGCAAAGAAGAGGATAGTCGGTAACTTCAATGGTGTTCCCCAATAGCGCGAAATTTCCAACGATAAAGTCAGACGTCAGAAAATACTCGTAGAAGAGTGCAGCTGGAGCCATGGATCACGGTGGGAATCGGCGAGAGACCCGCTAATAGGGAGACGTACCAAAGGAGATGAGATTAAAGTAGATGTTCGAGTTTCTGAAGGCGATTAATTAAGTCGATCCTAGGACAGCGGATGGGCACCTACACTTGTGACTGGATTTGAGCGGTGTCCATGGAGTCCAGCTGAAGTGTGTCAGTCAGGTCGATGGAGGGCGCTTGGACGGAGGTGGGCCCAGATAGTTTATATAAGGGCCGATCCGAGATACACAGATTTCCACCGGTACCGCCCGCACAAGCCCGCACGATGGGAATCAGTTCGTGAAGTTTGATGGTGGAAACGGCTGCGGAGGGGCTCCCTAAAAAAAAAGGTTGGAAAGACGATGGACCAGTGAAGTCAATCTCCTCTCGAAGAGTCTCCTGGATTGGGGAGGTGCAGCCACCGCACACGATATGCTTTTGTCAGTGAGGAAGTGACAAGGATCATCATCCGACAAGCACACCCCCGCTTTAGACGCGACCCCTTATTAGCCGGATTGCCCTCCACAGCGCTTGCATTAATGAATAGCTTGAGGAAACTTGCACGTAATTGTGATGAACCTCGGAATTGGCGCAACAATTGTTCTCTCAGCGCATACCAAGAGATGCTTGTAACTTGCTGTATTTGCCAAGCCTTCGAAGTGAGTTAGCGCGCTCTCGACCAATCATCAGACCTATATATGCATCCCCCAAAGGGCCCGAAAAGTGTAAACAAAACGAAAATATCTGCTCAAATGCTGAAAATTTCGATGTGTCACGCAAAAATTCGGCAGCTGCGGAAATGCAGTAATAGGTAAAATAG